>SZWC01017864.1:25121-34824 GCA_023375785.1 Penium margaritaceum | reverse complement strand
ACATACATACATACATATATACATACATACATACATACATACATACATACATACATACATACATACATACATACATACATACATACCTTCATACATACATACATACATACATACATACATACATACATACATACATACAACGTACATAAATACCAACATACATACATAGATACATACAAACATACATACATACATACATACATACATTCAATCATACATACATACACACATAAATATATGTACATACAAACATAGATACATGAGTACAAACATACATACATACATACATACATACATACATACATACATACATACATACATACATACATACATACATACATACATATATACATATATACATACATACATGCAGACATACATACATACATACATACATCCATATATGCATACATACATACATACATACAGACCTACATACCTACATACATACATACACTCCTACATTTATGCATACGTACATACATACATACATACATACATATATACATACATACATTCATACATACATACATAAATACATACAGACATACATACATGCATACATACATACATACATACATACATACATACATACATACATACATCCGTACATACATACATACATACATACATACATACATACATACATACATACATACATACATACATACATACATACATACACACACACACATACATACATACATACATACATACATACAAACAGTCATACATATACATACATACATATATATAAACATACATACATACATACATACATACATACATACATACATACATACATACATACATACATACATACATACATAGCATGTATGTAACACAACAAACTCTATAATAGAACCTAAATTGTACAGTCAAGATGGACTTTCGTAATTGTACAGTCTGATTGCCACAGTCCATGGACACTGCTCTGCAATCCACACCATGAGGTCGCGTCGAGCTTGACGCAAATGGGTGAAGCAAATAGTGGAAATCAAACCCAATTGAGCATCTTGACAGAAATTACGGCTAGGAAATTCCTATCGTTCTTTCCAAAGAAATACATAAATAAATATAAATAATTAAAAAATTATAAAATTATAAAGAAACAATAACTTAGCTTCAAAATCGCGATGCAAGCCATCATGACTTAGGCAAAAGGGACCACTCCGATGAGGAGGATGGTCATTCAGTTTTTACAGTCAAACGTTTCTGAGCTCGCCCATACCGTTCGAAGCCAAGTCCCAGCTTCCGCGTTTTAATTGGTTCCAGAGCCAAATGATGGGTGACCTTATTGCTCGTCCTCATCTATCCGTGCACTTCGTCACGTTGCACAAAGAAAAGTGTGTACATTGACGAGTGACGGTTGCTATTCGCAGTTACGCTGATGGAACTGTACCCACCCCTCTACTCTACGTCCATGACCACTCACTCACTTTCACCCTCCCCAAACTTGAAGAAACTACTTTGCCCTAATAACTCTGTGTTCCAAAAACTTCTTTCTATATTCCCTCTCACCTTCACCTCGTCCAACCGCAACATGCCACTATCCATTTTGCTACGAGGAGAGGCCGACGGGAGGAGGCAGGCCAAAGCAGGTGGTTGCTGGACCAGCTTATTGCGTGGCCAGGAGTTACTACAATAGCAAGGGAGATATTCGATGGCAAAATTGGGCGTGATCAAGCTTCCAAGGCCAAATTCCTTTTTTTTCTGCACGGCCATAGAGATTTCCAACTCAATCCCAGGTTCTTGGGAGGAAAGGAAAAGGGAGGAGCCATGTGTTGGCCACCGGAACTCCGAATTTGGAGCCGTTCTTTTTGTTGAGTCGAAAAGATATATTGTCTTTGATTTTATGAGATAAAGGTCGTCTTTGTGTCATCTGGCCGTAGCTATTCCATTTCTCAAGGAATTCTTGTTCTTCTTTGGATTCTGAGAGTTTTGACCACGACATACGTTCACACCTTTAGTGCTGTATCCTTAATTATTTTTTTCTCTCAATAGAAACCAACCTGTTTCCAAAAAAGGAGTGAAGGAGGAATTCTTAAAAGCTACCTCGGTCTACCTATTGCGAGGTGAAGGAGGTTAGGCTTTGAGAACCTCGGCCCACCACTCAAGAGGGTGAAATAGGGATTCCTCAAAGCCACCTCGATTTGCCTCTAATAGGGTAAAAGAGGGCATGTTTTGGGAGTCTTCATCCATCGAGCAAGAGGGTGAAGGAGAGAACCTCCCAAGCTACCTCGGTCCACCTCTTACAAGGTAAAGGAGGGTAGGATTTGAAGAATGAGGTTGGAAGAGGGGTGACCCATAGCAGGGACTTGCGAAAGCAGTGGCGGGCCTTGGGACCGGACGTTTTGTGGTTATGGGGTATCTTTCAAACGTTAGCCCACACAGCTAGAATGAGCAAACACCCATGGGGTCCAAAGAGCGTCGCGAGATGTTGCCACTGGTGAGCCACATCGCTCAGCCACATCGAGGGCTAGTGGCAGAAAGGGGAAGGTCTCGACGAACATCGCCAAGAGACAAGACGCCAAAGGCTCCCAACAACGAGCAGCAGAAGAAATGTGCTCACGTAGTCGAACCACAAGATAATGGACAATCTCGCAAGTTGATCATTGAGCTCAACCTTGGCCACGATGCTCAACCAACTCTGGCCAACGAAGGCTCAAAGGCTGGTGAATAGGGTGTAGTTATTGTCACCAACTCCAAGGAGATTATTGACGGTGGCGAGCATGAGGACGAGTCCGTAGACGAGCCAGCGGGTCAAGAGGTCATCGAGACCGAGCAAGACATGAATGAAGAAACTAAGGCCCACAATGCCGCTAGCAAAGGCAGTGAGGCCGAAAAGTCCGTATTGATCCGTATCGAAATGGCCGAGGAGGCAACCTCGCAAGTTGATCGTTGAGCTCAACTTTGGCCACAACGCTCTGTAACGAGGGAGCGCTCACGACCAAAAACACGTTTCCAATTTTTTTTCTATGACCGCCTTCACGGTGGGTCGTGTCGAAAGTGGCCCGGACCCCACAAAACCAAATTGAGTGTGTAGTATTGGACGATCGTGGCATGTAGCACTCTTAGCCCACCCAACACCCCCAGTAGAATTGCACGGGTGTTGGACTTTACTACAGACGCACTCATTCGACTCCAAAACGACCCTTAACGCTTGTACAAAATAATTCCTGCTGAAAGGGTCCGAACCCAGATCTCTTGGTTCCAAAACGGATATCTATCGACTACATCATCAAAACACGACGACAAAGGACACTATTCTAGACTAGACACACCAGAACGGTTGCTCCCAACTAAAGACTCAGCGTGGAGTGGCAGCCACCCCACGTACTCGACTGACTTATGCACGCATATACCACTTGACAAACGCTCTCCATCCTCACTCGACTTGTGAGGACTCGTCGACGTTTACCTCACACTAGTCGCATACCCTTGATGGAAGCTTAGACGACACACTCCCCATATTTACAGTCTCATCGACTGTCGAGAGGCGAGGTTTGTACGCCACGATGTACGACACCCAACGATGCGACACCCGGTCCTCCAAGACAAGCTTGATCCTCCCCCCCGTACGAGGACAGTAGCCTGTGGCCTCCTATGCTCCTCTTGGACAAAGCCCTCTGGTGTAGTTTGGTCGCGACAAATGGCCGACACGTTCACCTTGGCGAGGTGATTGGGCCACCGGTTGGGGTTGTCTCTTCACAACTTGCGCCACCACACCTCTCCTACACCTTCCACCAAGACCACACGTACACGAAAAGGCCCTTATCCAAGCAAGCAATTCATTCAAAGTTCGGGCAACACTATAACTAGTCCATTTGTTCTTGGTTGTCCATGTGTCAAAGGTTACGTCGATCCGATCCTTTAGAATTGAACGGTAGGGTGTGAGGCCTACTGTTGCTGAGTTGAGTCAACAGCACAAGTGTCTTGCCCTCCCCACACGTCCACGTTAAGCATGCATGCGGACACAAGAAGATGGGTATAAAAGCATGGGAAACTTCACTAATCCGGCAAAGCGACGACGTCCTCTCACAAGGGTGACGGTTGGGGTCGAGCACGTAACGATGGCCGGTCCTCCTTGCCACCACCTGCGATGGGGCCTTTGGACTTCACACTCGACTCGTCTCACACCTGCAAGCAACCCCGCCACACCTGTCAAGCCAACACCACGCACACACATAGATCTCCACCCACGGGACGCTCTTCCCACCACACACCTGGGTAGAAGTAATCTGCGATACTATAGGAATCATTGTCACGATCCCCACAAGCATCGAAACTCAACTTCGACAACTACACTAGAAGTGCCTCGTCCCAAGCTTCCCAATGCTACATTCAACTTAAAAATATATCAATGACTCATACCGCCATGCACATTCTAATCCAACCGCGGAATTCAAGACTCTGCACCCACCCACGCAAGCCACAAGCCTGTCCCATACCGGTCCAAGACACCCGCACTCACCACCCTGACGAGCATCAGCAACAGTCGACCTCCTCGTCGCTCCGCCCTCGTCCGAGCTCCACCCGCGAGCCTGCATGGCGCGTGGCTCCCGACCTTGACAATAGCGTCTTGCTTCTCACAACGTAGCAGTTGTATGATCCTCTTAATCCAAGCTCCATATAGTATCACTTTTTAATACGTCGAAGGTGGGACAACCTAGCCTACGACGAGTGAATGTTGTATCGGTATCCTCGTTTCCAACCAGGTCCTACTCTAAAAAGCACACGCAGGTCTAGGTATGTGAACAGTCACGCATGGCAATGGCACAAGTGGAAATTGAAGAGCGAAACGAATGGAATGGGAGAGTAAGTCAAATGTCAACATTAGTTTGGGACAATGCCTAGGACATGGGATATACCCGATCTCTCTCACGAGTCCGTCTAAGCGCATCTCCCATTTTCAATCCAAAACCATAAACTAGTCTAAAATTGCTACACCTAGCTAGGTGGATTCGAACCTCCTTGCCCTATACAATCACCTCCTAGAGTTGGTAATTTCAAATAGAAACTAGGACTAGCACTAGTCTCTATTCCCCATAAAATTCTCCCAAATGAAATCGTTTGAAGAATCTTTTCCCTTCTTCTTTATCTTCCCATCTTGTGACAGCCTTCGCTTCATTTTTCTCGTTGGCCTCCAAGCTTGAATTTGGTCACGCGGCCCGCATTGTTCCTTGGTCGGTAGTCTTTCCAAAGCGTTTGTTGAATTTTTTCAAGCGAGTGTGACAAGGGGGCAGCCGTCTCAAGTTGTAGTTCGCTCTCCTCTTTGTTGAGTCAACGTTGTGAAGTCTCACGACCCCCCTTTTATCAATGCTTGCTTCGTTTTTCTTGCCCTCCTCCAAGCGGGATGTACGCTCTTGCTTCCAATAAAAATAAGTGACGACGGCATTGAGTCAAGTGGTCACACTTACAAGATACCCTTCTACCTTCTTAAAAAGACCCACTCTTTTTTCTATGTCCTCCCCTCTCACCATTGTTTTTCCAAATAGAAATTACGAGTCCATCCCCCTCTCGGCCACCTCAATTGCTTTTGTAACTCCGCTTCGTCACCTTCGCCCTTATGAAATTCACTTTGTGAGTGCCCCTCTCACAACCTTTGTTTCTCTCATTAAAATTCAATAATATATCTCCATTCATAGCTCTCCTCCTTGCCACAAGACTTGCGAAGCACATTCCGCCCCATAAAAATAGTAACTTTGGTCGGGGAGCGACCGTGACCTTACTCGCGTCAAGAAAATCCACCAGTCGCCCTTGTCATTTCTGCGTCGCACGCTGCTTCCGGTCTCACATCAGCCCTCTTGTCCGCTATCATGGCGCGATCTTCAGTCGTGCTTGACCCTCTTTATCGCGTCCTTCTTTAAAATCCGGCAGCCGCGTCGCCTTCTCCCAATGCTGCCTCACTCGCAATTCATTTCGCACTCGCCTTCCGTTTTGCACCATAAATTTATGACGGCTTCCCACTACTACCTCTTATGCACATTACGTTGCACTCGATAAAATCCTTCAAATCCTTATCCACTTTTATCGGCCCTGTTAGCGAGTTCACACTCGATAGTTTTAACCATGCACAACAACGTCCCCTCTCATATGGTTCCATTGCACGTTTGTGAGCTCCACCTCCTCGTGCTTCTCATGCTTTGGTGCCCGCTCAAACATGCGCGTGACACAATGCCGCGACACCATTGCGGTCACCTCGCGCCACCCCTCAAATAGCACGAACGGTAGGCGCGAAGTCTCGGCCCGCCGATCTCAAGCTTCCCTCCTCACAAGCATCCACGCGACAAACCCACGTCGCCTCATTGTTCCCCTCTCACCACTCACGTCAACACAAAGTGTGCGCGGGACACAATGGCATGTCACCATCATGTCCACCTCGTGCCACTTTGCGTTTCTTACGATTTTGGCGAGCCGAGTTTGTTTTTCCACTGTTTCTGCCATCCTTCCTATGGCTCGGATCCGCCTCGCACTTGTAGCCAACACAATGCCATGTCACCATCATGGTCACCTCGGTCACGTTTGCAAACGTAGTCGTTTCAACTCAGATTTTGGCTCCCATAGGTGCGTTGGATAGCTCTTGGGTAGACGCATCTCGTGGAGTGGTGGCACGTAAAAATCGGCCAAGTCTCCACCAAGTTATGTATACCTCTAAAAAAACAATACCACGCCACCATTGTGGTCACCTCCGTCCCCCGGCCGTAACTTAGTCGTTTGAACTCAGAATTGAGCGCCGTAAATTGTGTTGGTTAAAATTTGCCGAGACTCATACATGGAGATATCCAAACTGAACTTTCACATGAGGCCGTATTGCTTAATGTCCCTCAAAAGGTTTTGCCTCCTTGCCCAAAACTTCCCAACTCTTCTCTTGTCCTCCCATCTTGAGCAAACTTGCCACCGTCGATGATGTCGAAAATTTCTCTTGAGTTATATTATTTTGTGATCCACCTTTTTGGATTATAGGTGTAACCTCTTTCTCACAAGGGAGTTGCTTCGTAGCTCTTGGAAACATTCTCCTTCTTTGCTTAGGACTCCCACCCCTCTTCTACCTCTTTCATCGCTATCCACTGTTGCTCCTCCTACCCCTCCTATAGCCTCCAGGGGACTACCCTATTTTTTTCGAGGGAAAAGCATTGGCGCCATAGGGGCCACCCTGCATCAAACCCCAGACTTAGCAGACACCCCTGTCAGCTCTTCTCCTCCCCCATGGCGCTCCCCTTGGGATGCCATCTCTTATGCACTCCCTCTCAAGTCCAATTTGTTACTCCTTGGCGGGCGGTGTACCACTGATGCCAGCTCCCTCCTTGCTCTTCTTCTGCTTGACTTTCTCTCTCTCTCTCTCGTCCACCTTCTCCTTGTCTTTGCCCCTTGCTCATCCCTCGTCTGCTGCCTTGTCCTTCACCCTACTCCATCCGGTATCGTCTTTTGCTCTTACTGCTCCCGCTGCCAGCGTTGCTGGGGTTGCTGTCATGGCCATGGCAGGGAATGCAGCTGGCGTCGCCATCCTTGGAGGCGTTGTTGTCCTTACTCCTTCCGCCTTAGCGGCTATCACCATCGAGGCCGTGGATAGTGCTGCTACGACTATTTTGCTTGCCAGCGTTGATGGGATAGACATGGTGTTTGTGGGTCCCCGCACTAGGGTTCCTATAATCAAGGTTGTCTCCGGAACCTGTCCTCCCATCTCGTCAACATTCTTCTTTTCTGTCTTGCCGTTATCTTCTCCCTCTGATACTACTCTTCTCTTTCTTTTTGCTTCACTGGTGCAGTTGGTGTAGACTCTGCAACCTAGCTCGCCATGGTGGACACGGCTGTTGGTGTCCCAAACATGGTCTCAACATCCTCTCCTAATGTCACGTCATGTGGCCCACCATCCTTCTGTGCTCCACCCTCAGACTCGCCATCCTCATCGATGTAGCGCTTGTGTATGCCACCAGGAGTGGGCTCAGCAGTCGAGATGTATCGACGAAGAGACAAGTTCCCCTCCACATCCTCCGCCTCTGGATCTTCCTCTCCGACTTCAGCCTCCTCCACTTCTGCTCCTTCCGGCTCGTCCACCCCTTCATGCTTCTTCCTTCGCCGAATCATCCTTCCTCCTCCCAGTTTTGTCTTCTTGTTCCACTCCCTCAACCTTTCACACATCTGCTTGCTTGGTGCGATGGTACTGATCCACTTGTACCAAATGTTTTTCTCTGTCACGGGGTAGCAGTCCTCTTGGCTGGCCACAAAGCCATTCCCCGGTCCGTCACCCACGAGCCTCACGTGGAAGTCGAGGTAGACCTCCGCCACCTCCCAAACCCTTATATGTATGTTCAGTCCGTCAGTGTCCTCCTCTCCGGGTACAGTTCCACTGGACCATTGTGCCCACCTTTACCTTCTTTGCTTCTACGGAGACGATCCTTCGCTTGTTGTACTTCTCTCGCTGGCTAGCCTGTGCCGGATCACTATTCTACCACACCTGGGAGATGTTTGCTCTCACATGAATTGCACGTTCCGCCATATACTCCACCACTTGTCTCTCAGTAGCCCCAGTCAGGTCTTGCTCCCTAGATGCCGGCTCACCTAGGAGGTTGAGATTGGCCTCCCTTCCGTAAGTGAGGTCGAATGGGCTGAACTTGGTTGATGACTGCACTGCAAACCTTTATGGCACAGCCACCAGATGCAACACTCGATCCCAATCCATGCCATGCATAGAGGCGGTCTTGGCTAGTGTTGCCTGGAGAGTATGGTTGAACCGCTCCATTAGCTCCGATGACCGAGGGTGCATAAGTGCCGACAGTTCAATGTACACGTCCCACGCCTTTAGCAGCGCCACCACCTCTCTTTGGAATTATCCTCCTTGGTCATAGTGCACCACCTTCGGCGCCCCATGGCGATAGATCACATCCTTGAGTAGGAAATGTACAACTCCCTCTGCCGTCTTATTATGCAGGGCCCGCACCTCGACCCACTTGGTAAAATGGTCAATGGCCACCACCACCCACTGGTTTCCACTCAACGTTGACGGCAACTTTGCCATGTCCACCACCAACCTATACCATGGTCCCACCACTAGAACACTCTGGAGCAGCATGGGTGAAAGTTGCTCGCGTAAACAGACACCCCTGACGGGAAAGCACCACATCTTTGGCCAGGCGAAAGATCCCCTACCAGTGGGAGTTTGCGCTCACCAAGTTCGCTGTCCGTTCCACTCCATAATGCCCCATCTTGTGTGCACGTACAATAATTACCTCCTGCTCCTCAAGGGCCGGAACCTCGCGTGCGAGGTAACGTCCGGTTGGGTAGTGCATGCGTTTCTCCCACTTCACGAAGAACCGTTGCGTGTATGCCCTCGCTATGCGCCTCTAATTTGCATTCCACAGCAGGCTAATCACCCCACTGGTGACGAACTGAATGAGGTCAGTTTCCAGCGTCACATCGCCGGTGGATTCCTCTTGCTCATCCTGCCAGGCCGTATCCAGATGGTGATAAAAAAAAAGCTCTTGGGGGTCATCATTTTGACCTCTATCATCCTATCCTCCCTCGACTGTCACACCGGTCTGCTACCCAAATTGCTGTGTCGGCTGTCCTTGTCGTGTTGCCTGCTCTTCCTGTACTGTCTCCTCTTGTGCCTCCTCTTCTACTGACTCTGCTGCTTCCCCTCCCATCTCCTCCTCATCTGCTACTGCTTGTAAGACGAACCTTCTCAGAAGTGGATATCTTG
>SZWC01017863.1:25099-35160 GCA_023375785.1 Penium margaritaceum | reverse complement strand
GCCAGGGCACGTGAAGAAGTATTGTAGAAAGCGTCTATGGGATGAGGAGCAAGCAAGACGGATGAAGCAAGCAACCAACTCAGGAGGAAAGGGGGAGAAGAAGAGTGTTGAAAACGTGAAGCATGCCGAGAAGCAAGAGAAAGGGCCAGAGAAGCAGGCAAAGGAGGGAGGCACAAGTAAGCAATATGACTACACGGGGTCCATGTTTGAGCTGTCAAACACAGAAAGCAATGAGCTGGTTCGCTCAACGTACGTGTGGTACCTGGATAGTGGGTGCACTTCCCACATCACTTTTGACAAGACGTGCCTCCACAAACTCCTACCCTGCTCCAAGGGCTTCGTCAAAGTCGCCAACAACAAGCAAGTTCTGGTGCTAGGAAAGGGAAAAATGACAGTGACAAGGTACCAAGGTGCCCAAGTCAAGTTTGGAGACATGTTCTACATACCTGAGATTGCTGTCAATCTCCTCTCACCTGGGCAGCTGATAAAGAGAGGTGCACGCGTCATCAGCAACGGAGGGCACGTTGCCTTGAAGAGCCGTGAAGGCGAGACCTTCGCGGAAGGTCGCCTCCTACCATACGGCATGATCGCGCTAGATTTCCGAGCTCCAACATCTGACAAAATTCAATCGCCATTTGTAGCAGCAAGTCTCCACCAGGGCTCTGGTGCAGACCTTGCTATGTGGCACAAATGATTGGGCCACGTAAGCAATCAGCTTGTGCAGTCAACCCACAAGAAGGAGCAAATCAACGGCCTCGACATCAAGGACAATGGGAGCAAGGAAATGATGCAGCCATGCAAGGACTGCATGCGTGCAAAGCTTCTACGACAAATGCTCCCTCCTGCCACAAAATGTGACGTTAGCCAGAAGTTGAAGCTAGTCCACACAGACATATGTGGACCACTACCAACAGTTACCATCTACGGAGGACACCAATACTTTCTTCTGTTCGTCAACGACGCGACATGTTTTGAGTGGAGCTATCCTCTACGCACTCGAGATGAAGCTCCCACCTACTTCTTCAAGTGGCTGGCAATGGCAAAGAGGCAAAGCAATGCAAAGTTACAAGTCTTGCGCTCAGATAGTGCCAGAGAGTACACGAGCGGGGAATTCATGTCCCGTCCGAAGGACATGAGGATTGTGCAGCAGTTTTCAACAGCCTACACACTACAGCAGAACGGTGTGACTGAAAGAGCCAACCGTACAATGCAAGAGACAAAACCTGATCACACTCAGCTCTGAAGAGGCTGAGTATGTGGCTGCTACATCGGCTGCACAGAAGGTCACGTATTTACGCAACCTCCTCGAGGACATCGGATTTCCGGAAGAGAAGCCGACGCAGATTTTTGCGAAAAACAAATCTGCAATCGACCTGGAAAATTCGACCAAGTTTCAGGGTTGAACCAAGCGCATTGACATACGCGGGCATTGTATCTGCTCAAAAGTACATGATGGCATGATTCAGCTCGTGCACGTCCCGGGGACGAGGCAAGCTGCAGACTTCCTGACAAAGAATCTCCACAAAGAAATTTTCTACAGGTGCTTGCAGTAGTGTGGACTCACCACAATCGCATTCTCGTAGTACGCCCTGAAGAACGGTGATGAAAACGGCACGTGGAAGTCGAAGATCCGACGACGCGCCACCGGCATCTCGTTCAGAGTACCAAACACTATCACCTGTTTTATGGTACAAGTGGGTGAGAAGATCACCACTGCAGCAGAGAGGGGGAGCAGTGAGAAGTTTGGAAAGCCAAAAGAGCAACTTTTGGGAGATCCCAAGCAGCAGCTTCGCTTTCAGAAGTCGGTGGAAGAAAATAGGTGTGCTAAGGAAGCAGACCTAAACGCATCCCGCTTTCTGCCAACGCACAGAAAGTGTCGGCGAGACTCCGCGGGGCGTTTTTGGCAAAAGGAAAATGGCAAGCGGTTGGACAACGCAGCAGCTTGCCGGCAAGCTGGTGCGCTCGCAAGAAAAAACAAAATGACCGCGCAGCTACGGTCACGAAACACGGTCGTAGCGAAGCGAGGAACAGCGAGCGCAACAGCTAGCGCGACAAAGAGGGGTGCTGCACAAGCAGCGTGCACAGCAGGCTCGTCTGTAGCCGCGGTAGCCAGCAAGAGAACAAAGGATCTCGCCGGCCATGGCGAGGTCCTGGTTGCTCTCTCTCCATCGCGCGCCTTGGCCGGGGGTCCTAACCGGTTTCCACAACCCTTGGCTGACGAAAAAGTGGCGCACAAAATCGAACGACGAACAGAACATGCAACGGAGATTCCTCGGCGACCAGCTTGACCTGCGCATGGTGTCTCCTTGAATACGCTGCAGAAAAACTCAACACAAAAATGTGTTAGTTCCACACGATACCTCACAGTGGACGCGAGCAGCAGTGTGAGGTCTCACCGGGGAAAACGCTGCGATCGACTGCCTCGACGACAACCGTGCTCCCGGACAATTTGAGCAAGAAACGGCTCACCGATACACAAACGTGCGGACTTGAAGGACAAAAGCAGGTCAAGCTGGTGACAGGTAGCAAGGCAATGACTATTACTACAAAAAATTGGCTGAACGAGGGTGGAAACGGCCAAGCAAGCCTCCCCAGCCATCAGGTCGCTGTTTATACAACTCCAGAAGCCCCAGAAACGGTGGTGGAGCCAGAAAAGATTTTTCTGGACTCCAGGGAGGTGTCCACAAGCATCCAGGAGAAAATTTGGGAGAGGAGATCCAGGAGGAGCTTATTGGACATGCAAGCTGTCAGCCAAGCAAGCCACCAGAACGGTCGCTTTCTGAGGAAGCAACTTCGAATTTTCTGGAGTGGCCTGGGCTTGACCCAACAATACCCAATTTTCTGGATTTATTGGAGTCAACTGGGACGGAACCAGAAACATGCCCTTCACAGTCCCCAAACACCGGAGGACTCGATATTGAGGAAAACAATTTTCTCTTCAACACAGCAGTAGACATCGAGAATTTTCTCGATCAGTCCATCACCGAAGAAGAGTCCCGACTCAAGTTCCTCGACGAGAATTTTTGGGAGTCTCTCGAGGAATTTTTCAGCAACACTCTGGCCTGATCCAAGCTCTTCACCAGCGCACCCATCGAGGGGGAGTGTTAGTGGGTGTGATGACTGCGCTGGTTTCATGCTCCAATATGGCGCAGTTGGTTTCAGAATCGGATAAAAATACGAAGAGTGAGAGTTTTCTTGGTGGCTTCCGGGAGCAGAGCCATGGATAGTTTTTTTTTTGCGGTACAGGCCAGTTCAATTCTGGCAACCAGGCCTTAAGGGCTTGGATTGTAAAATAGAGTACGGCATGCGCAGGCTACTGCACATGCCTCTAGTGTGTGTGTCACATGCCCAAGCTCTTACGCATGCATCCTTCAAGGCAGGGACCAGCAGTTGTGTAGCACGACATAGCATTGCGGTCAGGTGGAGTCACACCTGACTTCGGTTATGGCATGAGGCAATGTGAGAGCTTCTGGTGAGGACCGTCTGTACAAGCAGCCCGTGGCCACGACTCACTGTGCTTCTCTGCTTGCAAGTTAGACAGGCTGCTCGGCAAGCTAGAATAGGAGTATTACGGCTATGGAGATCTACGGCTCTCACAGATCCGTGAGGAGCTCCAGGATTCAAGGACCACGGTTACGGTGAAACTTCAGTGTGCATCTCAGGAAGCTTCTTCAAGCAAGCAAGGCAGTCAACTTGCCAGGGCCGCAAGCATAAAAGGTGGCGGCCCTGGCAGATCTCAATATCTCAGCAGGACTCATCGTTCATGTCACGACCTTGCAGCACTTAGCATCTGGAAGCGCCTCTGACAAAGCTTCTACTGGAGTCTTCCCTGGAGAACCCTGTACGCCTGGCAGAGCTCTGCCAGCCTGGGAAGGAGGAAGCCCTGACTACCTGGAGGCCAGTCCACCTCGAAGACGGTGCTGGACCAAGACCCCTTGCATCAACGTCCTTCACGGCCTAGCAAGGCGTTGCCCCTTGCGTGGGCCACGAGCAGTGGTGGAGCTCATGTGTAGCCTCTGTTAGGCTCTACTTTTCATGTACCATACTTGTACTTTGGAATCAATCAAGATTTCTTCCGCATTCACATTTCGTTTCCAAAGTTCAGTTGCTGATCTGTCTGCTAGCTTGCTTCACGAGAAAAGATCCTGTACAAGCAAGGAACCTATTCCTTACTGCACATCTATGCATCCCAACAGAGCCGAAGGTATGAATCATTGGATTTACGGTGTAAAACATATCCATGATATGTTTATTACAAAATAATCGAGCCTGATGAAGCCTTTTCACTCATAACAGTGGAGGTAGCATGACGATGCAATTTGAAGGACACAAGCAGTGTACTGTATCTGTGCAAAGATGAGCTCCTAGCTCCTTTAGGTAACTGTATGGCCATGATCCATGAGGAATGTTCAAATTCCTTCTCCGGATGTATCACATTGTACCTCCCACAATTGCGATGGATCTAGAAGAGGTAAGATGGACATGAAGGATGCAATTTCCATGCTTTCAAGAAGATTGTTATCACAGTCAGTTGTTCATTCTCAATGCACGCCTGTTTGCACAAGCTTGGTTAGCGAAGCCAACAATGTCAAACATCCTTGCATAAATCATTGAAAATAGTGTGCAAGGCTGAGAAAAGACATAATGGGCCCAACATTTTGTGGTTACGGCCAATGCATTACCGCTTCAAATTTTCACAAATCGGCATGGAAACTCTCCTTGGTGACTAAGTTCCAAGATATCTGAAATTATCTTGTGGAGATTGATACTTGCTTGCCTTTGCACATAATTTTTGCTCTCGGAGGATCGCGTGGACTGAGCACAAACATTTTATGTACTCTTTCATTAATGTGGAAAAGGTTAGGATGTCATCAAGGTAAGTGAAGATAAAGTAATCAAGTTTGTTTTCAAATGTATCGTACACATCTCTTTACATGGTTGACAGGGCGTTCGTCATCCCAAACGATGATACTCAAATTTGATAATGCTCCAAGTGCATCCAAAACATATTTATAGATACATAATCTTCCATGATGTGGATTCGATGGTCCTCTTGATGTATATCCCAGGAGAAACAGAATTCCATCTCTTCCAGTTGATCAAACACGTCCTCAATTTGCGATACGGGAAATCATTTTTTCATCTTGAGCTTATTCACCACTTGGCATTCCACGTTCATGTGTAAACCACCATCCCTTTTTTCTCAAGAGAAGGATCGACGCATCGTACGGTGGGCTACTAAGCTTAATCCACTGGTGGATATTGGAATACGTCAGAGAAGTGCACTAATAGAGATTCGATCTCTTGTAGAGTGTCTTCCCTCATTCTTAATTCTCTATAGGTGCGCGAAGAAGTATCAAAAACCCTGTCAAATACGTCTCTTGACTTGCATTGCACATAAGCTCATGTGGACCTTATGCTAGCATTGCTCATTGTAAAGGAAAACTCCTCCTAGTTGAAGATCAATCACTTTTCTTTAAAGCACATCAAATACTTGCTTTTGTGGAGCTAGGGATTGCCTAAAACCACATCTAACCAGTCCAAAATATTGAGTACCTTCATTATGACAATGTGTGTGTATTATTGAGTACAAATATGTGTTGTGCAAGAACTGATCACAGAAATACACCGTTGTCATTGAAGAAAAAAACCACATCATCCAATGGCTCATGCTTCAAGCCCACCAATTTGGAAAATCCAAGGATGATAGAAGATTCATCCTGTCAATCATCTAGAACATAACCAGCTAAACAGGTACACTAACTAGGTTTCCTTGAACTACATGGTCATATTGACTTAACTCTTTTGATTGAAAAAGGCTCAATGGTGGCAAGCTGAGTTTGTGTTGAACGCGGAATCGGTACAACGGATGCCTTAACTCTTAGTTTTCACGTACTCGGGCCTACATCTTGTGGCTGTATCTGAATTTGGCAAGCACCTTCCACTCTATTAACTTGCCTGGGTCAAAATTATTGACCATAGGTACCGTGAATGTGATAGGTCTTGTGTAATCACAAAAATGAAGGACACGCTTTGAGGGTGTTTACTTCAATCACTATATCACACAATTCTTGCATTGTGGATGGTATCACTACCACTAAGCAACTTTGATCATGCGTCTTCTTGAATGATGTAGGGTTTAGTGGGTTATGGTGATCATCAAGTGGACATTGCACTTCAAGGAAAGAGGAGAGATATACCTAACAAGTTTGAACCATCACGAAAATCAAATTGCTTCACATCTTCATATGAAAACATGAATCCCCATTCATCACCTATGTTTTCCGCTAGGTGGTCCCCACTTCACAGCAATTACGGTGAAGAACCTAGGTTATCTTTTGCATGGCCAGACTCATTGCCAAAGCCATTCCCTCTCCATGGCCCTATCCCTGACCTCCTGTTGTACCATCTCCACGAGGTGATGCAGTTGCAGCTAGTACTACGACCTCTTCTCCACCACCACCAGTCCTAGAGCACTAAGCCTTGAAGAGGCCGGGCTACATGCAAGTGTGCTAGAACTCCTCATGGAAGGTCATGTTGCAAAAGTCACGTATTGCACGTAACTCATTCTTGTCGCAACCGTTCTTCTTATTAGGGGTTTTGTTCCCAGTAGTATTATTGATGGGTGGTTTAGGGGCTCCTTCTCTTTAGCCCCAGTTTGTTGTTTGGTCGTCTCTCCAGCCCCTACAGCATCCATGCGGATCCCACAACCTTGTTTTGTGTGTGCGTTTGGCCGTGCATCTGAGTAGTGCTTCCAGCTCATTCAATACACTTTACTCATATAGTCACTTAACACCCTCCTGGTGCTAGGTGTATCTATTCTAAAGATTAGCACATAAAGCCTCCCACAGCCTGGATTGCCATTCCAAGATTCTTCCTTGTACACCATGCTCCTCAACTACGTACTCAAAGAGCTTTTCTTCAAGGCGCATCGTGATAAGATCTTCCCATTTGACGATTGGAGCCTCATGGACATTGAGAATGTGCACCACATGATTTAGCTAGTCGACCAGCTTCACACACTTTGAAGATATCCCCACACCATGGAGGAAGGAAAAATTCACGATCGGTAGAACCTTTTTGAAGAAAGCAAGTCTATAGTGTCAGTAGCGGTGGCAATAACAGCGAGAACATGCTACAGAATTTGTTACATCCAGATCTAGATCAGGCTTTTCAAGGCCATGTCTATCTTTTCACAATAAAGTGTCATTCTTGTGTAGCAAAGCGTTGAAGCTGACAATCCTATCCTAAGCCCATTGTCATTTATTAGAGATGGGTGAGCAAGTTGGTGAAGGCCTCCTTGAGCTGTGATGTTTTCATATCATCAACGAGGGCCTCCATGGCGTCACACCAACTATGTGTCTTAGAGGAGCATAAAATTTTCATACACAAAACGAATCAGATCCAGCTTCTCAATTAAACTATCGTTTGAGACCATACTGTGATAATCGTAGAGGTGCCTCACCACCTCAACATCATAAGGAGGGATGTTTGTCCTCAAACCTCGGTGTGATGGTGTTCCTCAAACGGAAGTATTGATTTTGAGCTGTCCCATCACCTCAACAAGTGACTCCATGACCTTTCCACAAGCAGCTCTAAAGATCCTCACTAACGTATCATCTTGCTTGTGCTCATGAGAGCTTCTGTTGAGGTTGTTTTTGGTGCCCATTATGATATTGGTAGCCTCTCGGTGTTTAGCATTCGCCTTGCCACTTTTTGAGCAATCAGCTAAAGGCTTCCATAAGATAATGGTTGTGGTTCTTGTTTCCTTTCCCACTGTCGAAGCCATGCTCATTGTCGAGTTCCACTGTTGGGTGGTCCTCCCTGGACGCATCCTCCTCCGCATACATGTCGGTGTGCTCACATCACACTTTTTTTGGCTTTTATGCGCTTCTCAGTTTTGCCAAACTTAGTGTTGATTGCCTTCTACGACATGATTGGTGCTTGTTTGGCCACGTGCTTGTATTGGTACCTCCTAAAGTTTTATATATATCAAGGGTGTGTGGTGAGGCCATCGGCACTTTGCCCTTGCTAGTCCTAGACCGTCCAGTACTTGCCATGTCATCGTGCGTGCAACTAGCACGGGAAGATCTCTTCGTGAGAGTCAGCTCACAACCTTAAGGATTTTTCACCACTTATGTTGCATGTATTTTTTCTCACTATCGATGGGACCGATAGAAAATCATTCATCTTTTCATAGCCACTGAAGGCACAACTGAATAGTATGTTCTAGTTTTTCTAGTCCTCCATGGTCGAAAAAATCATGTGGCGGGAATAACTACTCAATACGGCACCACGGTCGACACAGACACGTGGGTTCAAGTCAACTTCCTAGGTGATGAATCATAGAACTATGCAGGCAATTAACCCTAGGAATACAAAGAATGAGGCAAAAGTAGAACAAGTAGAAGAAAATTTTGCAAGGAAAACTCTAATACATAGTTTGTAACTCCCACACGCTCCTCCCTCACTCTTGTCTTCTATTTAATTTTCTCTCTTCCTTTGCCTCCTCTTAAGTTCTTTGTGTGTGTCTTGTGCTTTGTTGACAATGTCTTCCTTGAGCCCATGGCAATGGGGAGACCCTAAACAGATCCTCTTTTCAACTTATTCCTTGTTGATTTCCTCTCATTCCTCAAGACATCTTTGTTGTAGGGAAACACCTCGCTCTAACTTAAGTTCCAAGGAGAGGTATACGGAGTAAGAGAAGAGGAAAAAAGGGGATGGTTAAGAAGTGGACGTTTCCAACCTTGTTTCACACAATTCCACGTAGCCTTTCAAAGAAGGGGAGATACAGGTGAAGGTTGAAGAGAATAAAACCTGCTTGTCGAGAGCTTTCCAACGCAATGTACATGGCTTTAAACAGTCAAGTTTTAAGGTCGTCCCCTTGGTATGGTATTTATGTTGCTGCTACAACTCCTGGCAATGGTTTAGGTACAGTGTAGCGACCAAAATCATTCTAGAGTTAGGTACCAGGATTTTCCTTCTTTCAAATCCACTACAATCATTGTTACCCTAACTCTCACATGGAATTAATTGTCTGACTTTGTAGAGTGGAGTCTAGATCACAATAGAGGGATTTTACTCTCCACATCAGTCTAGGGACAATCGACATGAACATGTATAGGGAGACTTGAATATCTCAAGTCTTTAGATGTCCATTTTGTATTTTTACCTTGTCCTTTTCTTCTGGGTCCAAAAAGGAGTTGTTGCCTTGAACTTGTGAGTTTGCACAAGATTTTGGTTTCAAAACTCCAATTTCACACTAAATGACCTTTATTCTTGGTTTCTTTATGTATCAGTGCAAAGTTGTTGCATGCGGAACATGCTCGATGATATGTCACCGTCCCTTTTTTTCCTCCCACGTGTCTCTTGCTTGAAATCTCTCCATTGTATGTGTTGAGCAAATGCGGGCAGGGAAAATGGCTTGAGGCTACCAGCTTTACCCCTTCAGGCGTCACGGCCTCCTGGCCGCCAATCCAGCAACCAACTCAATCTACAGTTAGCAAGCGGTTGGCTAATGGAAGACCGGCTGCTTGCTGGCTTTTGGCCTGCAAAAGGCTGACCACTGGCCAGCCCTCGCCATGGCAAGGGGTGCTGTTCAACCACCCCTCACTTTTGCATGGAGGGAGGGCTAAACTAGCCCTCTCGCTATAGTGATAGAGTCGAAAAGGATAAAAACACAAAAAAAACGGTCCCCAGGAGCTCGTCACCAAGAATGATCTAGTCAGCATGTGTGAGGATGTCCTAGCTAAGTTTGAAGTCGTCGACGTAGCCTTGAGGAGTCAAGAATGCCAACATGTATATGGTGGCAAGTCACCTTGGATGACCACTTGTGGATCACCACTTGTGGATCACCACATGGATCACCACTTGTGGATCACCACAAGCAAGAAAGGTTCACAGGACAATTAGTGACTTTGGAAATGATGTATGGCACAACATAGAGCCACACAAGATTCGTGGAGAGAGGAAAGAAGGAGAGTGGTTCACAGATCATTGATTAGCAAAAGCCTTCACAAGGACCCAAACATAACAAACTAGAAAGCTTGTCTTGCTGCCGC
>SZWC01017862.1:43030-58878 GCA_023375785.1 Penium margaritaceum | reverse complement strand
CGTTCCCCTCGGTGGGTGCGGCATCGGCGATGGAGCCGGAAGCCATAGTGGGATTTGAGTTTGAAACCCGGTTTGGCTCACTGCGCCCTCAGTCTCGTGCGATGCGGAACGCGAGGCGAAGTTTTTTCCCGGGTCCCACCGTGTAGGGGCCCAGAGAGTAGGATTGACTGTCAAAAGACACGCCACCTGGATTCACCTCGGGGAAGGTGTGCTTGCGCCAGGTAGGAGTAACGACACCGATTCGCAGGCAAGGTGTTGAGATTAGATCAGGAGATCCTCACCAAGGCCCGTGGTGAAGAAGCATCACTGAATAGACTGTACCGGAAAACCTGTCTTTTCAGCTGAAAAGCTAGACTCGACTCTGGATGGTTGATCACAATCAACCGGAGGGAAGAAGTGTTTTCCTCGGGGAAGTGGAGGGAGTTGGGTAAGTGGGCAAGCCGTTAAGGACAAAGAGATGCACTGCGAAGCGATGCAATGTGCGACGCAAGCCAGGGAAGCAAGGCCAGGCTGGTCCAGGCAAGGCCAATGAAATGCAAGGGGTCGAGCTGTCGCCCCGACCTGCTTTTGTGCTGCGGTGTTGCGCTGGTCACAACGGAGCAACCATTCACCAGCTGTGTGAGTGTCCAACTTTGCCGCCTTGTGTTGCGCTGCGCGCTCTGATGTCTTGTGCTGTGCTGCTCTGTCGTGCTGCGCTGCGCACTCCTGCGCTATTTTGGCCCGTGGAGGTCAGCACTGCCGGTGAGCGCCGATGACGGGATGGTCGTCCGGATGAAGGGATGAAATATGGCTGCGGTTGTGAAGGCAGCCGTGGTGGCTGGTTGCCTTGCGGCGCAAGCAACTGCGACATCGTTTGTGATCGAGGGAAAGTCTTGGAGGACGGATATCGTCGGGCCTCTTCCCTCGCCCTTCCCTGTCAGACGACAGAGATTCCGTGTGGAGAGTGGTTTCACAGATGCGTGGTCTGGCTCTCAGTGCTGCGTCTAGCGAGGCCGAGTGGGACGGCCGTAAGCGGAAGAGAGTCTCTAGGGCACGACTGGAGGGAATGCAAGAAATGAATGGGTCGCGTTTCATCGTACTATGTCAGGTGTTTTGGGCAACATAACCATTTCCCCTCCCTTAACTAGAGTTCGTCGCCTGTGTTACGTTCGAATGCTGTTTTGGTTGTGAAGATGTTTTTCTCGCTTCGTTTCATTGCAATGTTTTCGCTGTCGTGTCTCCTGCCAGTCGTGATTCCACAACATTTTGTGACTGAATGGAACAGAAAGTCTGCACGTATTTTCGCTACTGCTTCAACTTTGTGAAATCCCGGAGGGGAAGATGTCCCTGTATCGACTGTCTTGGCTCTGACTGATTCTCGTTATGTATCGGGTCCGTATCCCAAAAAGGTGAAACGGGTTCGAGACCAAAAAACGGTTACGAAACATTGAGGCAAAACACGACCGTGGAATCGTGCTTCGCACGCAATACCACTCCTCGAGTCGGGCGAATCCACTTGGGCGCTTCTGCGCGCCGCCAGAGCCGACTCGGGAAAATAGCCAATCCCACTCACAGCAAAAGGATTACATATAGGGATTACCCACAGACTTCGAATGCATCAATACCCTACCCGGCAGTTTGAAGAATAACACCATCTTACATGGTGTTCGGAAGAATAAAACACCGCAACCCGGGCGCTCTGAGAATAAGACTCTCCTACCCACGAAAATCAATAAAAATCATCATTTTGACGCTGCATGCGATGCAACTTCCACATGCTCACGTCGACAATTCTTTTGAACATTTCCGAGGGGTCCGTGTGTTACGTACCAGACGTACACGAGTCCCTAATCTTTCCGAGTGGGAATTTTTTTTGTAACTCAAGCAGCCCATCGCGTCACGAGACCGCGATATTTACTCCAACGGTCGAGGGCGAACCGGCCAATTTCCCCCGCACTTAGTGAATCCTCCCGAATCTTCTCACAACTTCGACCACTCTCGTGAATCTACGACAGAATTATCACGACCTTTCGGTCGACTTCTCGACGCACCGAGATGAATCTGGATTGATAAAGATGCATCTTGCATCTTCACCGTCGATTCTTGAAGTCCCTCGATTTCTCAGCGGACCTTCTCGAATCCAACCACTCACGACGCGACTCGGCATGCGTCGCTCGACAACCAACCCAACGACCTCGACTATACCTTATTCGAAACTTGACACTTGTATGCGTATGTTCAATCATTTCGACACTTGTTCTCGAAGTACACTTACCGCCAAGTATAAATCACCGCCAAGTGTCACAAATTCTAGATCGTGTTTACCTCGCATCTTCTACCTGTTCACCATCTATGCTCCGTTCGGCATAACACTTGATATCAGAGCGCAGCGGTGCTGGAGAGGCATTCCACTTCTTCACTCATCCGGAGGACTACCTCGCACAAGCCGTCAGCGCATCTCGCACGTTATGACTTCGCAGCCTTCGCAACTACAATGTGAGGTGAGCGAGTACAATCGACGACCAGCAGCGAGTCTTCGGCGACGACTTCGGCGATGGAGGAGCAAAACATGCTTATGCACGCGAACCCTGAAACGACAACGAACGCTGGTATGTTAGGCTATGCAGTAGCTGAACCAACCCCTACGACTTCGACGACAAATCCAATTGCGGACCCAACGGCGGTAATGTAGCTGCCCTATCAACAGCCTTAACGACGACAGCAGGGACGACAGGTGGCATTGTATGAAAGACGTGGATCAACGAGGAACTGGAGAACCGGATCTCCGCGCTCGAGGGGATCAATAGTCACGTGCTTCAACAACTCAACATCGTGATGGAGGCTCTTTGCAATGCAATTGCACGAGAAGCAGTGCTTGTAGAGAGAAATTCCTAACTGTTGAGCGAACCCAAAATTTGTCTGGCTCCACCAAAGCTGTGCGATCCTGTAAACTCAAATGGACTGACAGTTCAGATGTGGCTGACGAGTTTGGAGGTGTACTTCAGCACTGTTGGGGCCTTCCTTCCTCTTGGGCATGCTAGTCTTTTCTGTTTGCTACCACGCATTATTTGGCGCAGCAACAGACCCATCGGCAGACGGTAACGTTAGTCCTTGGCCCCACTCTGGGTGCCGGCCGTAGGCCAAAGGACTTTGAGACCCCGCCCCCGCCGCTCCAGGCCGGCGAGCAATTCTACAATTGGGAGCTCAGCTTCTGTATCAAGACACAGGGCGAGGGTCTGTGGCCATGATATAATTTCTCGTATAACTCCTCCCAGGCTGACCAGTTGCATGATGCTCGTCGTGCCATCCGCGCTCTTGTACCGGTTCCCCCTCCGGTGTCACGCCTCGCAATCGAGCCCTTCCTCGAGGACTTCACCACTGGCGGGACTCCAGACCTTGCAGTTGCATGGCACATCCTCTCATGTCCTAATCGCCCGTTCAACGAGGCTGAGACCAGCAATCTACTCTAGGAGTTTAACTCCCTGCACATGGAGGAGGTTGAGACTGTCACCTCCTACTGGGAGCAAGCGAAGGACATCCTTCGTCGCCTGGGCGACTCTCCTCCACCCCCTCTCACCACGCTGCTGACCATCAAGCGCAATGCCACCGACGGGCTCGCCGACGTCTTCATCCACAACACCCAGGACATCCTCTCCACGATGATAGCCCAGGGCACCCCTCATGCCCCGAACATACAAGTTCTTTCTTAGGATTAAGGAGGCTTGTCTGGAGTCGCGCTTCCAGCGCACATAGGCCCACACCTCCCTTGCCATCGCCTCCCCTGCAGCAGCTACATCCGTCACCTCCTCGTTACCAGGGAAGAAGAAGCGCACGAGAAAGAAGGGCAAGGGCCAGCAACAGTAGCCGACCAGGTCCAGTGGTGGTCGCTCGGTCTTCCACCACTGTGGCCAGCCAGGCCACGGGTGGTGTACGTGCCGGCTGCCGACGGTCGAGGCACGTGTCATTGCCACCATGCGTCGCCAACGTGAGCACCGTCTTGCCATTACCTATTGGTATCAGAGGCCCCGTTGGCAACGTGGATTGCTCGGCCCCGTTGCCATTACCTATTGGTATCAGAGGAGGAGGGACATTGCCGTTCGCTCCATCGATCCGGGGCCTCTTGTGGAGCGGAACAAGTGACGTTCATCGGGAGTACCTCCTTGCCTGTGACTCCCTTCCCACCTGTCCCACCACTTCTCAGCCCCACATCACATGGGAGCCGAGGCATTCTAGCGTTGGCCTACTGCGTAACTGCAAGGCCGCAGCTCCACACCATTGGAGCCCTTCGTCGGCCTGGCACCTTGGCACTCTAGCCTCGGCCCGTCCCGCAGCTGGCTCTCAATCTCGCAGCTCCGTAGTTCTTCACAACAGCTCCGCAGCTTTCTAGCTCAGCATCACCGGACAGCTCCATCAGCGCAGCTCCACACAGCCCAAGACTCTCGGCATCCTAGTTCCTTGCCTCTAGTCGCATCCCGCCACTGCCTCGAAGTCCCATAGCTCCATAGTTCTTTACCGCATCTCCGCAGTCCTTCAGATCGGCATTACCTGAGAGCTGCGTCACCGCAGCTTTGCTCCACCGGAGACCTTCATCCCCTCGGTGCCTTGACACTCACATCTTAGACCTCACCTGCTCCGCGATCCCACAGTCTCGTAGGTCTGCAGAGCAGCACCGCACCCCCATAGCCTTGCAGCTCGACAGGCACCACTTGCCACGTCTACGTGCACATTGGCGGCTACGTCAGCAGTTTGAGCAGCCACCTTGGCTTCACCACCTAAGAAGGAGCCAATCCCCACGTTACCAAGGGGCCGGAGTGAACGTGCTCGCGTCGACAAGCAGATTGCACGCCACGAGGAGGAAGCAGAGCTGGCAAGGATTGAGGTGTGGGTTCGGTGTTGCCGGTGTGACAGCCTGGGGTATTACTCTAGGGAGGACTATGATCCTACACAGCCTATTGCCAGTCTGCCTCGGACGACTTGCCTACCGTATAGAACACACCAGCAATAGGACCGCCACGTCAACAACGTCGTCCTTCATCCCTTGTAAGCTCCCCCGTTGCCCATAGGACCCGTCAGCAGAGTCAGCGTACTACCCTTTTTGGGGCAGCACTAGCCATGGAAACAGCTACAACACATCCAACAGAGGCTCTCTCACGTCGTTCCGCGTCTCCCGCTGCATATCAGGCTGCTGCTGCATCCCCTAGACCTTCTGACATCTTCACCATTTTGGAGGCCGCCCTAGTCTCTAACTCTGCTGTCTCATCCACATTTGTAGCCACAGCTCGTGGTACACATGCATTTGCCAGCATAGCTGCTGGGAGGGCAGTTGAGGCATACACCACCACAGCTATTGATCAGGGTCCTCTTGCACTGCAACCGTCAACATAGCCATGTAGATTTCAGCAGTAGCTGATTTTGTCGCACCAGCAGTAGCCTCAGCTCCTACTGCTCTCTCCAGTGTTGTGGTCTCCATCCTGACCTCCACCTCTCAGTTGTCCTCTACAGCCGCGTCCTCATCTCTTGGTCATCAGATCCATATCTTGGTTACAACTGCAGCTGCCATCTCCACCCTCACTAGTTCAGCTCTTGCTGGAGTTGCCTGCCTCATCATTTCCGCATCATCCTCTGTGGCAGTCATTGCAGCCTCAGTAGTAGCTGCATTTTCTCCCTTGTTTGGCCTGCATCATGAGCCTCGGTGAGCTGTACCTCTCTTGTTGCTTGGGTACCCTCCTCTCCCTCTTCTTCATTCTCTCCTATGGCCGTGTGTGTATGGTCTTCCTTCTGTCGTGCAGCATCATCAAGCCTACCACCTCCTTTATTTCCCACGTCCACTGGGGCAAGGGAAAATCTGCCCGAAAATTCTTGAGTGCCTCTCGCACCATTCACCATGCCAGTGGATGATGACTAGTATACTACTCTGTAAGAGGAGCTGCGCAAAGAGCGTGTAGCTCTTCAAGAAGCCATCACTACACAATGCGATCTAGAGGAAAAGTTACACACTGAACAGGGCGATCAAGAGACGTTTGCTGATCAAATCGCCGACCTTGTTCTCAACCGTAACAGCGTGCGTTGCGCTCCACTCCTACTGCTTCTGTTGTTGCTCACGTTGTTACTGCCTTCTCTACTTCTCTCGCTTCCGCACCCAACAGCACTGGCTCTCTCACCTCTAACTCCATTGCTGCTGCAACTGTGGCAGGTGCAACCTTGACTAGGCCATCTTGCAACCCTTGCAAACCAAACCAGACTTTGACTCAGTACTACCGCATTTCACCTCTAACCTCTCCTTTGCTGCCTGGAAGGGGCGCTTCAGTTCTTGGGCGTAGGGTGAGCAACTTTGGGTGTACTGCCACTTGCCCAATCCCTCAGAAAAACCCCCTTTTGTGCTCACTAATGCTAAGTTTGCGCGTGCTTTCCGTGCCCTCATACGCGTTGGGCCCGATGATCTCACTGATGAGATAAGGTTCTACAATGCTGACAATACTCGCCGCACATCCACTGATCCTATTGGCGCATATGCACTCATGAAGTGCCGCTCTACTGTTACTGGACACGCTGCACAAAGTGTCCTTACCATCCAGTTCAACACACTCTCCATGCGTGCTGACGAGAGTGCGGATGCCTATTGGATCCGCAATCTACGCCTCTTGAAAGATCTCGGCAAGGCAACATCCAAACAGCTTCCTGTTGTTCTTTCCCGTCAACGGCCTCATCCCGAGGTTGTCCAACATCTTCAAGGAGGTGAAAGCTTGAGAGCTTGAGCGCCTTGCTATTGAGCCCGTGCCTGATGACTCTCTCCCAGGCATTGATGTTCTCTGGGATTTTACCTTCCAGTGCCCCACTGATTGGTGGGGTGCTCTTTAGAACAAACGCATCCAACGTGCAGCTGTTGTAGCTCCCACCACAGCACTCCCTTCTATCTCATCCTCCTCCACATCTTCCTCCTCACCCTCCTCCCTTGCCATGTCCCTTCTTCACCAAGGGGATGGGCGAGGTGGTTGTGGTCGAGGTCGGGGCAAAGGCTCCAATGCTTCTAGCTTTGGTAGTTAGTCGGGTCGCGGTAAGGGGAAGGGGGCCAGCAGCAGCAACAGTAGTACCTCACCGTCTCCACCGAACCGCGACTCCCCTGTCACCACTGAGGTCACCGTCTACAACGCAGCTGGTGCTCCGCCTCCCCTTCCTTACCCCTGGGGTTGGGCCTTGGGTTATGGCGGGCCGGCCTTCTACGGTCCAACATGCGGCGCCTACACTCCTCCGACTTGGGCGTTTTCACCTCACACACCTCGTCTTCCCTCCTCTGACGTTGTCATTACTCCGGACCCGCCCAAGGATGAGCGCCAGTTGGACGCTCCTCTTTTTCACGCCGTCCACCATCGCCACCTTCGTGATCAGGGAGGTGAGGGTGAGCGCTCTGGGTCAGAGCCTCTTGCGTGTGTCGTTGATGGGGAGTTGTGTGGTCCTTCACTCGGTCATGTTTTCGAGAGTCCCCCCTGCTAATGTTCCGTGGATTGAAGAGTGGCGATCCGTCCATTTGCCCCGCTGTCTTACTGCGTGTGGCCAGTGCTTCTCCCTATGTGTAGCCATTGCCACCGTCAGTCATAACCTCGCTACTGTTCGTGCGCCGGGTGGCTTTTGGATCTTTGACCGTGGAGCCACCCACCACATGACCTCGTTGCACGTATCTTTTGCTTCTCTTCGTCTAGCTGGTTCCGTGTGTTTTGTTCGCACTGGCTCTGGTCAGCTACTCCCTATTCAAGGCATTGGCGTTGTACGCTTTGTTGGCCCTGGGGGGAACTGTTCTTGCAAGACATCCTATACGTTCCATCGTTGGAGCTGAGTCTGCTCTCTGTCACAACGCTTGACGACTAGGGCATGGACTTCTCCTCCAGTCGCGGCATTGCCTCTATCTCCCATCACACAGCTGGCCGCGTTCTTCTGGAGGGCACCCTCTGCGATCACCTTTTTTGTGTTCCCACCTTCGCTATGGCTCCAGCCATTGCTGCCCACATGCATGTTGCCCGCTCCCTCTCCCCTGCGCATGCTCAGTTACTGCATCGCCACTTGTGCCACATTCACACTGCTGCCATTGACACCCTTCTTCGTGTGCTCCCCCTTGATGGTCTTAATGCTGCCATATTTCTTGCCCCTTGTACCCCTGACTGCCTTGATTGCGTATAAGGCAAGATGCACAGGTCTCCCTTCTCCACCTCTGCGTCTCGCACCTCTCATCCTTTTGACCTGTTGTATGCTGATGTCATGGGGCCTCTACCTCATGAGGCTCTTGGAGGGGTTGGTCGTTACGTGCTCTATCTCACTGATGACTTCTCCCGCATGCGTTGGGTCTTTGATCTCAAGTAGAAAAGTGATGTTTTCCCTACTCTTGAGTTTTGGCTTCCCCAGGCAGAACTCGCTTGTGGTCGTCGTCTCCGAGTCTTTTGTTGTGACCGTGGGGGAGACTTCCTTGGTCCAACTTCTCCCTTTCTCTCGTCTTGTGGTGTGAGCATTGAAACCACGTCCCCCTACACGCCCTAGCGAAACAACGTGTCTGAGCATTGGAACAAAATTCTTGCTGATGGTGTGCGTACCCTTCTCACTGCTTCTGACCTTCCCCCTCTATTCTCTTTTGAAGCCACGTCCTACATGACGTGGGTCGGGAACCGTGTTCCTCACGGCCCTCTACCCCGTCATGTCACACCGTTTGAATGTTGGTTTGGTTGCCGCACGAACCTCCGCCTTGCTCATGTCTCGGGCTGTGTTGCTATAGTTTGGCTTCCTGAGGACATGCGTGACGGCAAATTTAGTCCGCACGCTCGCTTGTGCACTTTCCTCGGGGTCTCGGCCATGTCCAAAGCCTGGCACTTCTGGGACCCCGATCGCGCCCGTGTTGTCGAATCGCGTGATGCTCTTTTCTTTGAGGGCGTCTTTCCACGCAACTTGTCTCATGTCCCTCCCTCCTCTTCTTTATCCTCGCTCCGTCGTTTTGGGGGGTGGGCGTGTTCTAGCCTCCGGTCTCGCTCGGACACCTCCCTCTAGCTTGCCTCCCTCTTCTTCTGCTCCTTCTGCTCTTGTGTTGTCCGGCACTAACACGCGTCTCAGCACCCAAAGTGCATCCTCATCTCGTCTTTCCCCAGCTTCTTCCCCATCTAGATCGTCTGAGTCCACGTCAGCGCCTTTCAATGCCCCACCACTGTCCAACGACATTCTGGCACAATCTCCTCCACGTGTTGTCCTTGATTCCTCTTTACCGCCTCTCCCACATCCACCTGTGGTTGACGGTGAGACAGTCTCTCCCCAAGTCACTGATGCCCCTCCAATCGTACCAGAGCCATTCACTCATGGAGGGAGACTCCGTTCTCTCCCACAGACGTCAGTCTTGTAGTCCTCACAGCCCTCTGAGCGTTGTACTCGCTCCAGTGCATCCTCCACAGCAGCTGGCTTGGCCGCTAGACCCATTGGGCTTGATGCACTTGGACTTGCTGTCAGTGTAATTGACCCTAACTTAGCAGTGGGCTATGCCCTCGTTGTACATAAGTTCCATAATACCTTGGATGCCTCTGTTGCTGGATACGTCGTAGCCTGCTTTACAGCAAACGGCCTTCCCTCACTCCCAGCAGAGCCTACCACTGTTCATCAGGCTAGAGTGGTAGCTGATGCTGATTTGTGGGAGAAGGCCATGTAGGAGGAACTCATGGCCTTGAACGAACATGAGGTGTTTGAACTTGTTGATTTGCCGCCAGGCCGCAAGGCAGTCTTGGCCTGCTGGGTACTTCGACGCAAGTTGAAGCCTGATGGCACGATTGACATGTATAAGGCTCGACTTTCGGTCAAGGGATTCTCCCAAATCCTAGGCGTTGACTTTGATGAGACATTTTCCCCTGTTGGACGATACACCACGGTCCGAGCTCTCTTGGGCCTGATTTCCCAACGCGACTGGGAACTAGAATAGATGGACGTCAACAATGCCTTCTTGCACGGATGCCTTGATGAGGAGATCTACATGGTGCAGCCCCTAGGCTTTACAGATGGCACGAACAAGGTCTGGTGGTTGCGCAAAGCTTTGCTGGAACTTGGAGATCTCTTCCACCCTGGAGAAGGGCGACTACCGTCGGTGCACAGGTCTGGCGTCCCTGCCTGTTGCAAGATTGGCATGAGCTCAGCCATGCTCAAGTTCTACCAGAAAGATTCCTTGCTATTCTCAGCGTTTGGTGATTGGCCATTGAGTGGTTAAACATGAGAGGGAATACTTGAGACATGCATGCTCCACATGTGCTCGTGGTCGATGTGGATTCTTTGTTGTATCTGAGTTGCACGTTAGGCTAGTTGTATAACACTTCCACCAGGTTGTTGATCCTACCGGGCCACACTCTCAGTCGTTCCGAGGTGTGAGTGACCACGGTGGCTTTTGGCCGACTGATTCGGTTCGACCCCGAGGTGGCGGCCAGGCCCCAATTCGAGCTGCTCGAGTGGGTGGCCCGTTCAACCGCATGCTAAGAGCTTGCTAGCTCCTTACTCTTGACACTTGCTCTCTTGCGAACTTACTAAGTGTGTTTCCTCACCATTCTCACGCTCCGTCCCAGCCATGGATGTTGTGCATTCCTAGCTTGTCTAACAGCGAGTGTGTGTCGGTGTCTTGCCGTTACCTACTGCTAGAACTTGGTGGAGTCTCCCATTATTGTTCATTTCCCGTTGAAAATCAGTTCCTTTTGGTTTCCACTGCCCTTCTAGCGCTAACTCCTCAGCGCGCACTTTCTCTCTCATAGACTTCAAGCAACAGAAGTGGGCAGCGGTGCAAAGCAATGAGCGTGGGGCCATGCCTACTCTAGCGATGCTGCAGCCTCAACATGCCACTCTATTCTAGGTTTTCAGAGCATGAAACTATGCTAGAGCGCAGGTTAGGGCAGTGGCATTGTTGATGGAGCATGCGGGCTTCCATGCTCGTTGCTTAGTCTGCTGCCCCCTCAGTCTGCCTCTCTAGAGTCTAAGTCTGAGTGCTCTGGATTTGTTACTAAGAAACGCACGCGCTATTGTTAGCGCCAAAAAGCAGCTGAAAACTGGAAGTGACTGATTAGTGATAAAAAATGGGCAACAATGGGAGACCCCTCCCAGTTCTAGCTCCCCCCTAGCTCTGTAGAGCTTGTTACTCAGCTAACCAGCCAATCAGAAATAGACCTATTTTCTGCCAGGTAGGGTTTTCTTGGTCAGCCCTGCCAGACGACCAACAACCCAAAACCCGGGCATCGTTCGTTTTAGCTGAAAACTGGACCATATCATAATACGCACGTTGCAAACGTAGTCATGCGGTCAGAAACAGCTAGAAAAATAGCAACTAGGAGTTATGGCTGCCTAAACCCAGGCAGCGTCTAATTTAACTCCTGGTACCCACAATGTTAGAAAATGATGAAACATGGACCCTAAGCATAACATAGCACAGTGAACGCAGCAAAGCGGTCCAATGCGGTGTTGGACATGTGCAGACAGCAGAGGCAGTGACAGTGCCTTTCCGCGGCACGACTGCCGAGGATGTTTGCCGATGTAGCTGAGCACGAAGGAGGGAGGAGGCTCTAGCAAATTTTGTGTAGGTCTCAGCGTGCGTCGGCTCCACCGGGCGACACTCCATGAACGTCGCCTCTCACCATCAGTCATCTGCACACCAATGTACACAAGCCGGGAGGACTCAATAGACTACAAGTTGGAGATGTGAGACAAGAACCAACATCCAGTTGTGAGAACTTCCGAGTTTGTGCTGATGGTTCTCCAGTAGCTACATCACTCCTCTTGTGGAACGTATGGTATATTCTAGCCGCCTAGTTCACCCATGCATGGCTGATCAAGTCTTATTGGTGGTCCAGACTGGAGCACTTGGTGGTTTATGCTAACGGTCTGGGAGACCCCATGATGATTTGCTGCATATTGTCTCAAACAAGGTGCGCAGTCTCCCTCAGGTCAAGACATGGATACATGGTGGTTTGTACTGGTACCTCGGGATACCCAGTACTGGTTGATTGAGTCTTTGTTAACTTTTTGTCAGACATATAGTTTTCATGTGGCCGAGACCCAGACGCTCGGTGACACATTGTGAGGCTTTGGATGCCTAAACTTGACGTGCTCGGCTTGCCGGTGGTGCTAGTACGTGAACTTAGAGTATGGATGTGTTTTGGGTACATTGCGTCTTTTCTTCTCGGTCGAGACTCGGCACACACTTGACTGTTTAGGTGCCTCGAGAGACCTCCCTTTTGTGGTGTCATATTCTGTGACATTCGTATTCCTCGTTTGTGCCTTTTGATGCCTGGGGCTATCCGCCAGTCCCCACTACATAAGATCTCAATAGGGCTCATTATACTCTCTCCTCCGGAGAGAGTACAATGAGGTTTCTTGATCTTGTTTCTTGATCTACGTGTTTCGGACTTGGCCAAATTGTGTTGCCGTATTTCTCTCTCTCTCTCACCACTAGAGCTCATGCGTCTCCTAGCATGCCCTAGAACAATTCTAGCACTAGGTTGGTTGAACGATCGTAACAAGAATCCCATCCGGATGCACTAACACCGAGAACTTAAGTGCATGAACTTGATGGCGTCTCAGGTAAAATCTGTGCAGAAATTAAGACCGACGACAATGGTTGAACTCGTCCAATCATAAAATCCAACCCCAACCAACTGCTCCTCTCATCTCTCTGCACATTGAAGGTATTGAAACTCATGAGACTATCCTCGCACAATCATATTCGTTCATGCACCTGCCCTGCATTCTAGTGCATTAGCTGACTGGACTATACTTCCACGTGAGCGATAGCAGAGCAAGCTTCGAGGCATCTTCTCAAGATCGAAAATGGAGTTGCACAGAGCAAAGACCTAACTTCTTTTTGGAGGAGTTTCTCATTGACACTCACTTCATGCTGTTAAATCAGTCACTGCTTTGTTTCACCTACAATTGTAACACCATATTCTGTGTGTACTTTCTCTTTTTCACATAGAGAAACCTTTGTTGCTCCTTTGGGCGCATCATTTATGGCACAATGTCTCTGTTCTCGAAGCCCTTCAAGATCCACGGTTCTAACAGTGGTGGTCCACGCAGTTGCATTTCAGCAGCCCATCTCCTGGCATGACAATATGAATAGGCAGAGAGTGCTGGTGTGACCATCGTCATAGCAACTGGTGAGCGACTTTCTTCACTCAGAGCGACCTTTCCTAACATGTAAGGAAGAAAGAGACGCCAATGCGCCTCTCAACCACCGCAAGCATGCTGGCAGCCATGTCTCGAGCCTTACCACTGCTCTCGACGTCGACAACCCACTTTTGCAGAAGGCGGCAGAGCAGCCTACGAGCCAACCGCTTCGCTCCCTCACGCTCATGTGGTGAGTCCTGGTGAAGGGGCTGGGCCAAGGCGGAGGCCCAGGAGGATGCGCTGGCTTCCGACTCGATAGGCCCTCTTGCCTCGGACCCTCCCAATGAATCTGCCACAGGCACAGCAGAAGAACCCCCCTCCCGCTGCAACCCGTGCTGCCCTCCTCCACCGATGAGCCAAAGAGGTGGGCAATTGTTGCGTGGCAGGTCAAGCAGTGTGGTGAGCACATGCTGCAGCCCAATGTGACCATGAGCAATCAGGATGCACGCCGGCTCTACCTGGCTCATGCTCCTTCTCGAGTCCTTCAGGCCATCACCTGGAAGAGGAGGCTGCTCCTCAGCTGCAGCAGCCTGCTGTGTTGGAGAAGCAGGCAGGGACGGATCACTGAGAGTGCCGGTGCGCTTGAGCACATCGTCAGCGAGACAGGCGGAGAGTGTCGACAGCAGGTGGTCCTCCATCCCATGCCGACGAGCATCGCTCGGCTCCTCTGCACATCTGTGAAAGCAAGCAGTCAGTAAAGCCATCCCTTCTTCCCTTGTGGCATCAAGGGTGAGCAGGGCCGGACAACGCACGAGGACAGCAAGCCCGAGTGCGAGACCGGCGTCACGCACCGCACCGTGCGAACCGCTGATGGCACACACGCGCCTGAGGGAGGCGAGAAAGCTGAGGGAGTGCTTGTGCATTGAGAGTGCACCGGCAACATGCGGCTCCCCGCCGCTGCCAGGGTGGCTGAAAGTGAGACCGTCGGCTGCGGCAGCGGATCGCAACACATGTGATGGAATTGAACCCAAAGCTGATGCGCACTGAAGTAGAGTCCTTGCAGCCCTCACGGGCTGACGGCTGTGGCTCTTGTCCAAATCATCGCCATCGCCGTACTCATCCCCATCACCGTCGGCAGTGCCGGTGCCACTCCCCACGCCGCAGTCTGAGGCATACCCCAATGGAACTGATTCAAGATAAGGTGCGAGAGCTGACACGGCCCATGCGAGGTTCAACAGAAAGTCCGACGACAAATCAAGCCAAGGCTTCCAACTGAAGCCTCCCACGCCCCCGCCCTCTCGCCAGAGGAAGCTGCGACCCTCGGAAGCATCCACGGGAGAAATCCACGGCCAGAGGACGAGGCGGAGCACTACCGGGACAAAAGTGATGCCCTTTCCAAGAGGCCCACTTGACCATGCGGGTACCAAGTCGCCCGCAATCCCACCCCCAGCCTGCAGAAGCTTCCGCCATGCTTCCACCAGCGTCCCAGCCCTCAACGCAGCATGGCGGGGCTTGGCAGCGACGCCAGTCAGCTGCTCCGAGCTGTGCTTTCCACCCTTGGTCACTGTGTGAGAAGAGCCCGCCGACTGGGGCACTTGAGAGACTGTGGCGTCTGTGGAGGGAGAGGAGGCAGCCAGGAACTCGCCCACCCAGCGCCTCTCCACGTCCTCCAGTGCGGTCGTCTGTGACGTCGCCCCCTGGAGGAGCTGCCGCCGCCCCACGGACGCCCCCCCGTCCCCACCTGGCAGACTGGCCGACGGTTTGCCAGAAAGCGGCTCCTCCTGCTGACCCCATGCTTCCACTCTCCTCCACGTCCGCATGACGCGATGGCCTGACGTGGCCGCTCGCCACGTCACCACTGCATCAGCCATCAGCTGCGCCAGCTGGCGAGCAGTATCTCTCATGCCCACTTCGAGCAGTCGGCTGAGGACCTCATCTGCTTCCCTGACTTGCTCCAGTAGGATGGGCACAGCAGCAGCTGCCGTGACTGCTGTCCTGGCGGCAACGGCGGCAGGACATTGTTTCCGATTGCGCTGTTCAGATCGAAGGCGTTGAGCGACGGAAAGGAAGAGCCTGAGGGCAAGGTTGGACGCGTGCAGTGAATTGCGCAGAGGCCTTTCTTGCACCTGTGCTACAGACGCCTGCTGCTCCTGCTGCAGCTGCTGCTGCTTCTCCTCATGCTGCAGCCGTTGCAGTTGTGCCCTATCCCTTGACTCCAATGACTCACGCCATCCAGCAGCAACCACGAAGCCTCCCTCAAGCGCATGTGCTGACCTCATAGCACCAACCATGGCGGACAGAACAACATGGAGGCTGTGGCGTTGCCAATGCTGCTGCAGCAGGCGCTGCTCCTTACTCATCCTCCACCTCGCCCTCACCCCTCTTCCCCTGCTGCTGCTGCTGCTGCTGATGCTGCTGCTCTTTTTAGCGCTGTTCCTGCAAACGCGTCTCAAGCAACAGTCCAACTGGTGTGGCAACCACTCGCCCGTTATGACCTCTCCCTCGTTTCCATCAAGGTCCTCCCAAGCGCACACGGTGGATACTTCTTCAGCCACTACTCTCGCAAACCGATGCGACACATCCTCGACCAGTGCCGACAACACCGATGATGCCTCACTGCTTGCCAGTGTCAGTCTGACTGTCTGAACCTTCGCACGCTTCCTCTTCCCCTCCTCCTCGTCCTCCCCCTCGTCCTCCTCCTCCTCGTCCTCGTCCTCGTCCTCGTCCTCGTCCTCCTTCTCCTCCTCCTCCTCCTCCTCCTCCTCCTCCTCCTC
>SZWC01017862.1:9360-31588 GCA_023375785.1 Penium margaritaceum | reverse complement strand
AGAGACAGAGACAGAGAGAGAGAGAGAGAGAGAGAGAGAGAGAGAGAGAGAGAGACCGAGACAGAGACGAGACAGAGACGGAGACGGAGAAAGAGACAGACACAGACACAGAGACAGAGACAGAGACAAAGACAGAGAGATGGAGGAAATAAGAAAATTGATGTATACAACTGTACGAGTTATGACAACAGCGCAAGACCAAACCCACCTTCATGTTTCCGCTCGAGTCCGACACACCAACTGGCCCTCCAACTTCCTCCGCCATAAGACTGTGTACCAGATCTTCCAACTGCTTTTGCTGCTGCTGTTGCTGCTGCTGCTGCTGCTGCTGCTGCTGCTGCTGCTGCGGCTGCTGCTGCTGCTGCTGCTGTTGGTGCTCTTGTTGCCGCTGCTGCTGTTGGTGCTCTTGTTGCTGCTGCTGCTGCAGGTCTTGAAGATGCGCCATGCCGCCTCGAGAGCGGTTCTGACGGGGTCCAAGTGGGCAGCCGTACGTGCGGCCCACTCGCACAGCGAACGCGACGCGGTCGTGGTAGTTGAGTGCGCTCGCTGTCTGCAGAAACTCCTGCTTGTCTGGCACGCCGCCGCCTCCCACCTCGCTCGTCCTTGCAGTGTTCCCCTCGGTGGGTGCGGCATCCGTTATGGAGCCGGAAGCCATAGTGGGATTTGAATTTGGAACACGGTTTGGCTCACTGCGCCCTTAGTCTCGTGCGAAGCGGAGTTTTTCTTTCTTTTTTTTTTCCGGGTCCCACCGTGTAGGGGCCGAGAGAGTGGGATTGACTGTCAAAAGACACGCCACCTGGATTCACCTCGGGAAAGCTGCCCTTGCGCCAGGTAGGAGTAACGACACCGATTCGCAGGCAAGGTGTTGAGATTAGATCAGGAGATCCTCACCAAGCGCCTTGGGGAAGAAGCATCACTAAAGACTGTCCCGGAAAACGTGTCCTCTCAGCTAAAAACCTAGACTAGACTCTGGGTGGTTGATCGCAGTCAACCGGAGGAAAGCAGTGATTTCCTCGGGGAAGTGGAGGGAGTTGGGTAAGTGGGCAAGCCGTTGAGGGCAGAGCGATGCAATGTGAAGCGATGCAATGCGACGCGATGCAATGCGAAGCGATGCAATGCGAAGCGATGCAATGCGAAGCGATGCAATGCGACGCGATGCAATGCAAAGCGATGCAATGGGAAGCAATGCAATGCACAGCGACGCAATGCGAAGCGATGCAATGCGAAGCGATGCAATGTGAAGCGATGCAATGCGAAGCGATGCAATGCGAAGCGATGCAATGCGAAGCGATGCAATGCGAAGCGATGCAATGTGAAGCGATGCAATGCGAAGCGATGCAATATGCGACGCAAGCCAGGGAAGCAAGTCCAGGCTGGTCCAGGCTAGGCCAATAAAATGCAAGGGGTCGAGCTTTCGCCCCGACCTGCTGTGTGTTGTCACAACACTGTTGTGCTGTGGTGACGTGTTGGTCACAACGGAGCAACCGCCAGCCGTGTGAATGTCCAACTTTGCTGCCTTGCGCTGCGCTTCGCGCTCTGTTGTCCTGTGCTGTGCTGTGCTGTGCTGTGCTGTGCTGTCTTGCTGTGCTGAACGCACCTGCGCTATTTTGGCACGTGGAGGTCAGCGCTGCCGGTGAGCATCGGTGATGGGATGGTCGTCCGGATGAACGGATGGGTGCGTGCGCGTGGGGGCGGAGAGAGTTGACTGCGGCTGCGAACGCAGCCGTTGCCTGGCGCCGCGAGCGACCGCGATGGAAAGTCTTGGATGACGGGTGTCATTGGGCCTCTTCCCTCGCCCTTCCCTGGCAGACGGCAGAGATTACGTGTGGAGAGACGTCTCACAGACGTGTGGTGTAGCACTCTGTGCTTCGTCTATCGAGGCGGAGTGGGACGGCCGTAAGCGGAAGACAGGCTCTTGGGCAAGATTGGAGGGAGAGCAAGTAATGCTCGGGCCGTGTTTCATTGGCCTCCTCCACACCTCTACGAACTCAACTCAAAAAAGTGGCGGGAACGAAAAAACATATATCTAACGGCCACGCATCGTCCACTCGACCGTGGTGGCCCTCAGAAGGGCGACATTAACCATCCGATTTCATTAAGGTCTTTCTCGCCACTTTTCTTAAGTTGAGTTCGTGGCGGTGTGACAGCCCCGATTGTGCTATTTTGGTCGTTTTGGGCAACATAACTGTTTCCCCTTCCAAAGTTGGAGTCAGTCACCTGTATTACGTTAGAATGTTGCTTCGGCTGTACAGTTGGATATGGTGCGGCAAAGTTTGCGATGCTCGTATCTCGACATATTCCTCTCGTTGACCGCTAAACGTCAACGCACACAACGGACGAAATCTATGTTGTTGCTCCTTCGATTTTGCTCACCAAAGTCGGGCATACCCCCCCCCCATGATACTTGCGATAAACTGCTCGCGCGACTCGTGTTGCAACGAGTGAAGCAAAAATCGTGTTTATCACCCGAGACCCGTATCAACGGTGATATTGACGCGTGCGATTAAGCAAAAAAAAACAGTTGAACTTTTCGACGGGAACGCTATCTTTTACATGTCAGTTCAGAGCTGCCCAGGTTGCCGACTTGCGGCTGCCATTCGGCATCCCGATCGACTTAGGGTGTGTTTGGCGCGGCACGACTTACAAAACTATCCTCTAACCTACGCGGCCTCGACATCAGTCGCGTGTCTGGGAATCTGCACGACCTCGCTCGATCGTCCGAACGGTGTCTAGCGGATGATCGACCGAGGTCGAATTGTTCGCGAGACACGTCCCCGAAGTCGAGGTCATGTAGCTCGGAGGACAGGGCCCGCAAATCGTGCCACGCCAAACACACCCTTATGACGTGTTCGTCTTTCTTGCACGAGCTTACTCGGTTTGACGTGGTCGGGCAGTATTTCCGTTTAATTTTGTGTTTTCTCTATTTCCTTCGTCACGAACACGTGGAACTGTTGGCAAAAGCCCATTCTCGTGTCAAGTGCGAGCATTGCCAGTCAGCCGCAGTCGAAATCAAGATTACACATGCTACTTGGAACGAGCGCCGCTGCTTTCACAAAGGGAACGGAAAGGTTCATTAAAACTACTTTACCGTACGAATATGAGCGATATAGGCCGTGTCAAAAAACACGGCGAAATTGGTGAATATGAGCATCTCGCATATTCGTATCTCAAACTTTATCGCACTATACCTTGATTTTCTTGCTTTGTTTCATAGTTATGTTTTCGCTGTAATGCCTTTGGCCAGTCATGATCCCACAGTATTTTGTGACTGAATGGGACCGAATACAGTATACATATCTCTTCACAACTGCAACTTTTGGAACTTCCAGATGGCAAGATGTGACAGTATCGACTGTTCTGTCCTGCGGGTGCTCCATGGTTCTTGCTAGAAATTGACGAGGTCCATACCCCAAAAAGGGGAAATGGGTCTAAGACCTCAATAGGAATGTGAAGAATTGAGACCAAACATACCCGTGTAATCGACGTGCTTTGCACGCAATGCCACTCGAGTTGTGCGAATCCACTTTGCCGCTTTTGCGCAACGGCATAGCCGACTCGAGAAAATAAACTATCTGCCGTCGACTTGTAGTCTATTCAACAGATATCCGGTCCAGAAATCTTTTGAGGTACAAAGCACAGATACCCGAATAGTAGAAACATAAAACTAATTGGCCCGTCGTGCAACGAAGAATAACCTAACCACGCATCGGCCGCGGCTACCGCCACGCTAGTAGCAAAGAAAACAGGCGAAAATGCATGGCAATGCCGCATGCAATGCGATGACAATCCATGGCATGCGGCGCCTCCCACTACTATCACAAACCCCTTTGTTGAAGGATTTGTGATACCAGCGGGGGGAGGTTTGTTAAGAGTCCAAAGGAAGTTCGAGACTCCCCATGCGTTCAAAGGGGACCTATTGGGCCCCGCTACCACGAGGCCTAGTAGGAGCCTGCACAAAACTTAAACCCTAAAACCCATAATGTATTTCCGGGTAGGATTTGATTGCAGTTTGTAGGTTGAAAGAATAGGTTTGCGTGTGCAAAAAAAACAAAAGAAAGGTGTTTTCGCTCGATCGTGAGGGAGAGATGACCCCTTTGGTTTTTTTTTTTTACACGGAAACCGCCCAATTTGATTTAAGGTTTTATGTTTGGCGCGGGCTCCGTGTAGTTACTAGGCAACATCCTAGGGCACACGTGTGTGAGATAGTGACCATGCACGAGAGAGCACACGGTGCGCCATGGATGCGTTAAACACTTGCCTCAATAGCTCAGGTAAAACGCCAAGACAGAAGTGAGAGAGGAGCAGGGAGAATTAGCAACCAGTGAGCGTACACTCGCTGCAAGCATGACACTCGGGCGAGCACGCACCGCCACCAGGGGGTCGAGCCCGACCGCTTGGAATTAATCCGTGCAGCGGCTACTCACCAGTGCAAGGGTGTACCCGGCACGGTGGCCCCCTAAGGATCAGCACCCGGGAAAATCTCCCCTAGAACACTGAAGGCAAGCGAGATATGATGCAGGACACATCAATAAGAATGTGAGGGTCCTAACATCTCCCGTCTTAACATCTCCTCAAAGATACAGAATCAAGTCATGACCACATAGGTACCAGCAAGCACTCCTGGGTAAAGAAGATGTGTCATGTCGCTAGGGCCCTCCATCATGGTAGGCTCGCTTGACGTCTTCCCAAGTGAGGTCATGTCCGTTAATCTGTACATGTGTGTGCATGGAGGAGCAGGAAAGAGGGCATAGAGATGTGAGTGGCAACAAACTTTAACACTCCCCCATGACCCGCACGTAGACACTCCACACACATGAGGGCACAACAGGCCGAGAAGACCAGAGACATGTGAGACACACGGAGTAGCTCAACCTGGATCACGGGCACAGATGAGACCAATAGCATGAATAGGAATTTTGAAGACATTTTGACTGAGGACTTTGGTGAGGAAATCTGCTCTCTGAGAACGTGTCTCCACCCAAGCAGCCTGGACAATGCCGGCGACAATGCACTCACGCACAAAGTGATGCTCAACATTGATGTGCTTGGTGTGGGAGTGATGCATACCACTGTTCTCGGTAATGGCCTCTGTGTTTTTGTTGTCACAACGAAGAGTGATGCAATGGATGGGGACACACACTTGCTGTAGTAGACGACATAGCCAGATAGTCTCACATGCGCTTGCACTAAGAGCAAAATACTCAGCCTCAGCTGTGTTGCGGGCAACACAATCTTGTTTGTCGCTTTTTCAAGAGACGGTGGTCCCACCAACCATGAAAATGTACCCTGTTCGGCTGCGTGCATGAGAGCCGTGTGTCCAGTCCCTGTCAGTAAAGCCATCAACCACAAGAGAGGGTTGCGCACGAAAGTAGAGACCGACACGTGGTGTGGAGAGTGCATAACGGACGACTCGTGAGGCTGCGTCAAGATGTCGCTCGCGTGGACACTGAGAGAATTAGGATAGGAAGTTGACAACGAAGGCAACATCAGCACGTGTGGTACTGGAAAGGCACATCAGTGAGCCAATGACTCGAAGGTAGTCCGTCACATCCACCCTCTCCCCCAACTTCGAGAGGTCCAAGGATTTAAGTAGTGACTGACCCGCGGGGGTCATGGGTGTAGAAGCAGTGGGAATGGCTATGAGAAGGGGATCAAAGAGCTCCCTCAAGCTGCGGGCGTACACAGCCTGGTGCACGTGTACATTGTAACGTGCGTGATCACGCTCTAGCTCCATGCCGAAGAAGACACGGGCAGGATCGAGATCTTTCATCTTGTAGGCTGCTTGCGTAAGGGAATTAGGAGCACAGACGGCGGATGTGTTTGTGGATGTAATGAGAAGATCATCAACATAGACCAAGATGGAAACCAATGGTTTTGTAAGGGGCAAAGAAACAGAGCAGGGTCCATTGGACTCCTTCTGAAGCCTCCTTTCTCCAGAGTCGCCGTGATCTCTTGGTTCAAGCACTGTGGGGACTGCTTAAGCCCATAGAGGGCCGCCACACACGGTTTGTCCCATTGGAGAAGCCGGGGGGCTACACCATGTAAATCTCCTCATCCAACTTGCCATGTAAGAGGGCATTGTTGACGTTTGTTTGCTCCAGTTCCCAGTCATGCTGGGCAACCAGGCTGAGCAATGCTCTGGCGGTTGTATAGCAGCCGACTGGTGCAAACATCTCGTCAAAGTCCACACCATGAATCTAGGAGAACCCCTTTGCCGTGAGACGTGCCTTGTACCGCTCAACAATGTTGTCTGGGTTCAGCTTGCGATGATAAACCCATATGGCTACGACAGCTTTGCGGCCTGGTGGTTAATCCACCAGCTCGTACACACTGTGCTCTGACAGTGCATCAAGTTCAGCCTTCATGGCTTGCTCCCACAGAGAGGAGTCAGTGGCTGCACGTGCTGGTTGCACGGTCAGCGGTTCGGGTGGAAGGGGAGAAAGACCTGCAACAGCAAAGCACAAGACAACATACCCAGCTACAGACAACGAGACAGCTGAGTGGAATTCTTGTTTAACGAGGACCAGGAGGAACCCATTTCTAGACCCATGTGAGGTAGGACATTGCCTCAAAGGCGAACAACGGGGAATGATCAGAGGCATAAAGAAGGGCGTGCACTCCATCAGCAAGAGTGCGATTCCAGCGTTCAGACACCCCGTTTTGCCGAGGGGTGTAAGGGACCGTGAATTCAAGACGGTCACCACGAGACTCAAGGAAGAGGGAGGTAGGTCCGAGGAACTCACCTCCTCTGTCACTACGAAACACGCAAAGTAGACGAAGACAATCACGTTCGGCTTGAGAAAGTCATGCTCCAATGACATCGGTGACGTCATTTTTGTGACAGAGAGCAAAGACCCAACGGTACGGGGAGAAGTCATCGGTCAAGGAGAGAACGTAACGACCGAGACCACCAAGGAATTCATGGGCTAATGGAACCATGTCATGAGCATGGACAAGGTCAAGAGGGTGAGACCAGCGAGACTTGGAGGTGAAGAACGGAGAGCAATGCATCTTGCCACTGGCATAGTCAAGACAGCTTGAGGAGCAGTGAGGTGTGAAGGTGGCAGGATCCAAGCCCACAGTAGGCTGAAGGCGAAGGAAGCGCTAGATGGCAGCAGTGTGAATGTGACAAAGTCGATGATGCAAGAGGTTAACATGGACAGGAGACAAAGAGGGTGCCACGTGAACAAGGGCAGAGGCAGCGGAAGACGAGGGAGAGGAAAGTGGTATGCAAAAGAGGCACGTCCCCTTGAACAGTATCAGATGCTGCACCACGAAGGGTGGTGTCAGACTCATTGGCAGACACACAACATAGGCCACTAACTCTCACCTCCGTGAGAGCGAAGGTGGAGGAGTTCAGCGAGACGTCGCTCAAGAACACGCTCCTCGTCACGGCGGCCAGAGGAGTAATCAGAGGAGCCGTCAGAGGAATGGTCAGATAGATGGCCGTTGTCACGCGTCGAGGAAAGTGCGGAGTAGTGTGAGGATGGAGGACCGGAGTAGGGAGGACCAGTTGGGGGCAATATCCAGCCCCAAGGACTTGGGGGTCAAGGTGACGGCTGAAGTGGAGCAAATGTAGTGGAGAGAGCAGAGGCTGAGGAAGAGGAGGATGAAGATGCGACTGTCACCGCCACAGCCGCGGAAGAAGAGGTGAAGCCGGTGCATGCCCAATGTGCCCATATGGAGGAGGCCAGACGGACATCATCATGGGGAGCAGGACACTTGGGTGTAGAGTGGCCGGTGGCACCGCAGTTCCAGCAGATGAGACCTGTGTTGGTGGTGGAGCCGGGGAATGACTTGTCCCCCAGGCTACCTCCACGCCCCTTCCCACCACCACGGCCACCTCCACGATTGGAGCCACCACCCCCAGTACAAGAAACCACCTGAGTGGAGTGAGCTGTGGTAGGAGAGGTGGAGACTGAAGGTGAGGTGGTGGCTGTTGCAGAAGAGGATGAGGACGTTGTGACGGTAGCGAGTGCAGCGTGATGCATGCGCATATTCTGAAAATTGTTCCACCAGTCAGCGAGGCGGGAGGCAGTGAAGTCATAGAGAGGTCCAATCCTTGGGGGTGAATCCACAGGGAGTGGAGCAGGAGCAAGGCGCTCGAGTTTTGCTTGGGTGACGTGCAGGTAGAGATTAGAGAGCTCTCGAATCAGACCCGCAACAATGGACGAGCAGGCAGACAGGGGTCTAGGAGTAGCCTTGCCCAGGTCGCGTAGCATGCGCAGACACCGCGCCGAGTATTCGTCTACAGTCTCATCAGCCCGCATCTAAAAGGTGTTAAACTGCACAGTAAGGGCACTTTGGGCTGCATGCCCAGTGACTGTCTTGCGGCAACGAATAAGGGTGTATGCATCGACGGGGTCAGTAGGTGTGCCTCGTGTTGGATCTGCACTGTACATACCAATGTCATCCAGAAGACTCTAGGGTCTGGCATTGATGAGAGCTCGGACGGCCCGAGCAGCCTCACTTGGCTGTGGAACAAACAGTGCCTTTGGAGGGGAGTAGTACTCCCAAAGGATTTCCCCTTGGGCCCATGCGCTGAAGCGCGTTTCCCACGAAGTGAAGGTAAGTTTGGAGGTGAACTGTGGTGGCGGCATCTTGAAGTCCTTCTACCGTGTAGGTAGAAGGACCCGAGCTAGAGCGGTTGCTGAGAGAGCAAGAGAAGAGGAGTTGGGGACACCACCAGAAGGAGACATAGATGAGTTAGCAGATGCATTGCCGTTAGCAGGAAGAACAGCGGCAAGGGCAGGGACAGTACACAGTCGTTCTATGACTAGGGTATCCACTGTGGCAGCTAATTCTTGCTGTGCCTTGCGGTATTATTGCATGTCATCCTCACCTTTCTGACGAGCCGCCTGGGCCTCACTAAGAGAGGCTTGAAGAGCTTTCATTGTCTCCTCCGTTCCTGGTATTGTGAGAGCAAGCGGACAGAGGGAGTGAAGTGACAAGTGAATGTGCAGTGCAACAGTGCACAGGGTGCTCACCAAACTGGTGACGGGGCAGCAGTGCAAAGAGAGGGGCCACCACTGCCACGGCTGAAGAGAAGAGAATGGCAACCCACCCTGCAATTGCCACGGTAAGACACAACTATCCAGTGACGGTGGCCCCGGCCACCGCTGCTGAGGCGGATGCAACAAGGAGTCTTGTGGTGACGTGTGGTGTCAACTCCCGCAGAGCACCGGTGGGGGTCAAGACTGCTACTACAGTGGAAGCGCGGATAGAACCAACAGCGGCTGCGGTTGAGTCGACAGCAAATGATGCTGCAGTGGCAACAAAGGTTGCTATTGCGATCACCAGGGTGGCAATGTTGGCAGATGCGGCAGCGAGCAGTGTAAGAGAAGCTGCTGTGTGCGCGTAGGCGTCAGTTGCACGGCCCACCGCAGTCTGGGTGGGGGCTTCGCACGCGCAAGCAGTGGCAGTAAAGGTTGCTGCGGCACTTGCAGTTGCGTCAAGAATGGCACCCCCATGCCAATGGAGTCTCTATGGACTGGGAGAGCAGGAATCACCCTAGGGACCTCCGGAGTTGGAACCGGTCCAGCAGATGCAGTAGTAGTAGGGGATGGAGCAGATGTGGAGTTGGAAGCACATGCAGCATTGGATGACTGTGGATCGGTACGTGGTTGCATGTTCGAGGGATGGAGCGGCGACAGAGGTAGGTTGTCGGCGGTGTTCACCTGTCGATTGATCTCCTCCTCTCGCTCAGCTGTTGCCCTCTCGTCCAATACGACCAGTTCCTTGCGCCAATAGGAAGAATCAAGCATGCGGTACCACAAGGGCGTGTCGTTATCCAGGGGTGAATGAGGGTTCAAGAGCCGAGGGTCCTCCCACCCATGGTCAGTGTGGCATGCAACCGTATGAGGGGAGTCAAGTTCCTCGTTTGGGGGCCCGTCAGGAGATGGCGAGTGTAGTGTGACTGCTTGTTGGGGCGGCAGTGGCATCCCAAGTGTGTGCTTGTTCCTGAGTGCTGAGAGTAGACGATGCACGAGATCTGTTGTGTTGAGATGCAGTAGACAATTGCACGACCGTGAAAGCGGCAGGAGCAGAATGCTCCAAGCCTACTCGCAGAGGATGGCTGTGGCGGAGGACCGTCTAAGAATGGACGTTCGGCCTGCCAAAGAGCAGTCGAGCAAGAGCAGCTGCCGCAGTGGGGTGGACTTCCAGAGACTGAAGTTTTCTGGCCACTAGAAGAGGAGGCAGCTCACCGTAGAAGATGATGTAGTGCGAGAGGTGGACTGCACGAGGTATCTCCCGTGGGTGTAGATGGTGGCGAAATAGAGTTGTTGCGAAAGAACCGCAAGAAAACGCAGCAACACCTCTGGGTAATGCTGCCTAGTACCGAAAAGTCGGCCAGCGGCACAGATGCGCTGCTGAGGTAGGCTGTGGCTTGCACGGGCCGTGAGAGGCGCGAGCGTGTGTGTTGCACTGTGACTAAGGACCAGGATGGAGGAGCTGTGGGAGCGGATCCTCACTTGCTTTGATACCAGTAGTTAGTGGGCAACATCCTAGGGCACATGTGTTTGTCATACTGACCATGCACGAGAGAGCACATGGTACGCCATGGATGCGAGAAACACTTGCCTGAATAGCTCAGGTAAAATACCAAGACAGAAGTGAGAGAGGAGCAGGGAGACTCTGCAAGCGGTGAGCGTGCACTCGCTGCAAGCATGACACTCGCGCGAGCACACACCGCCACCCGGGGGTCGGGCCCGACCGCTTGGAATGAATTCGTGCAGCGGCTACTCACCAGTGCATAGGTGAACCCGGCATGGTGGCCCCCTAACAATCAACACCCAGGAAAAGCTCCCCTAGAACACTCAAGGCAAGCGAGACATGATCCAGGACACGACAATAAGAATGTATGGGTCCTAACAACTCCCGTCTTAACATCTCCTCAAAGATAGAGAATTAAGTCATGACCATGCAGGTGCAGCAGGTACTCCTGGGTAAAGAAGATGTGTCATGTTGTCAGGGCCGTCCATCATGGTAGGCTCGCTTGTCGTCTTCCCAGGTGAGGTCATTTCAATGAATTTGTACATGTGTGTGCATGTAGGAGAAGGCAAGAGGGCATAGAGATGTGAGTGGCAACAAACTTCAACACTCCGCCCGTGCCAAACATACAAAACCTAAATCGAACTGGGGGGTTTGCGTGTAAGAAAAAAAACAAAGGGGGCATCGCTCCCTTGCGTGGGAGTGATGACCCCATGTGGTTTTTTTTCTTTCTCGCCCGTCGACGCATGCCACGAGGGAGCATGATTTCCGGCTGGGCTTTTGAGTTGTTTTTTTGCCGGTGCTGGGCGGATGATAGTCACACTTTGTGCTTTATGGGTACGCGAGCAATTTGGCCCTAAGAGTTAGAAACTATTCTAAAGCGTGGGGTAGGGCAGTTGTGTTTTTTATGTAGCATGCGGGCTTCCACGCTCGTTGCTTAGTCTGCTTCCCCCTCAGTCTGCCGCTCTATAGTCTAAGCTAGAGTGGTCTAGGTTTGTTACTCATAGATGCGCGCACCTATGTTGGCACAAGAAAGTAATTGAAAACAAGAAGTGACTGTTAAAGAAACAAGAATGAGATACAATGGGAGACCCCTCCAAGAACTAGCCTCCCCCAGCTCTATAGAACTTGTTGCTCAGTTCACCAACCAATCAATAAGTAGCTCTTTTTTTGGGCAAGTAGGTTTTCTCATTGAGCCCTACCAGACGGCCGACACCCCAAACCCGGGCATTGTCCATTTTGCCTGAAAACTTGACCATACCATAATACGCACGTTGGGAACACATTTGTGCGGTCAGAATTAGCTAGAAAATACTGGTGAGGAGTTATGGCTACCTAAGCCCAGGCAGAGTCTACGCTAATCCCCGGTACCAATAGTGCCGGAAAATCATGAAACTTGCACCATAGGCGTGACATAGCGTTACGAACGCAACGGTGCAATCAAACACCACGCTGGACGTGTGCAAGTAACATATGCACCGATTGTGCCTGTCGACAACACGACTGCCACAGAGATCTGCTGATGGAGCTGAGCACGAGGGAGGGAGGAGGCTCCAGCAAATTGCGTGTAGGCCTCAGCATTCATCGGCTCCACCGGTCGACACTCCATCAGCATCTCGTCTCGCCGTCAGTTATCTGCATGCCGATGTGCACAAGCCGGGAGGACACAATAGAGTATAAGCGAGAGCTATGTGAAAAAAAAAACACTCCTCGATGACTCACAAGTGTAATGCACATGGACGGGAAGAGAGCATAGAGATCAAGTGGACAGGGAGAGAGAGAACCTCACGGACGCACACCGACTGCACTCAGAGCCTTCTTGAACGAGTCATGATTTAATTCCTTGGTGAAAAGAATAAGCCAACTACCGTGATATCTCAACCCACACAATGGTGATGATGCTGTCATGCAACAACGAACACACATACTGATACTCGACATTGATATGCATTGTACGAGTTTGATGCATGCCGTCATTGTCAACAATGGCCATGTCACTTTCATTGTCATAGTGCAACATGATGCACGTGAATGACTGACGCAACTCGGATAACAGGCAGCACAGCCACACGCTATCAAAAGCACCAGAACCAAGGGCCACATACTAAGCCTCAGCAGTGCTGCGTGCAATACAGCCTTGCTTGACGCAGTGCTAGGATACAACCGTTCTGCCAACAAGGAAGATCCAAAAAGTACGACTCTTACCGTCCGGACTGCGGGCCCAGTCACTGTCGGTGTATCCCGTCGCCTCAGCGAATGACTTTTGACGAAACATGAAGCCTCGCCATTGGGTAGAGGCGACATAGCGCATTACTCGGATCGCGGCCTCAAAGTGGAGGTGACGCGACTTTTGAGAGAACTGTGCGAGGAGGTTGACAGCAAACGTAATTTCTGGATTGTCGCCAGAAACATCAGTAACCCGATGACGCGCAAATATGTGGTCATGTCTACTAGCTCCTCTACCACGGATGAATCAGAGCTTTTGAGCATCGTCTCACCATCGGGCTGCATGGGTGAAGATGCTCTTGGCACGAGGGGCAGGTTCTCAGTGAAGCGCCCGGACAAGGTCTGGACGTAGGCGGCCCGATGGACATGTGGAATGCCCACAGAGCGATCATGTTCAAGCTCCATGCCCAGAAAGACTCGTGTTGGCCCGAGGTCCTTCATCTAGTAGGCAGCATGCAGTAGGTCCTTGACCCGCTGGATGGCAGCTGCATCTGGCGATGTGATGAGCAGGTCGTCGACATAGATCAGAACGACGATGAGGGTCTAACCTTGTGGATTGATGAACAGTGCGTGATCAGCAGAGCTGCGAAGGAGGCCGCTACTGAGAAGCGTACGACTGATTCTAGGAGAGTGGTGACTGCTTCAAGCCATAGAGGGCCTTCCGCAGCTTCCAGACCTTGCCAAAACCATCGTCGAAGCCATGTAGAACTCCTCGCCCTCTAGTGAGCCATGGTGAAAGGCATTGCTCACATCCATGTGATGCAGTTCCCACCCGTGCTGAGCAACCAGGCTGAACAACACTCGGCTAGTGCAGAACCGACCAATCGGGACAAAGATCTTGTCATAGTCGATCCTAGGGACCTGAGCAAACCCCTTGGTTGTGAGACAAGCCTTGTACTTGTTCAAGTACCCGTCTGGCTTCCACTTTTGCCAGAGAACCTACTTGGCACCGATGGCCTTACGGCCCGGAGGGAGGTTGACGGGCCCATAGACGTGATGTTGCCAAATGGCGGCAAGCTCATCGATGCATGCAGCCTCCTAGTGAGCAGCCTAGGGAGACGACCGATCCTCACGTAGAGCGGATGGGTCCTCTGTTTGTTCCATGGGACACACAGTGAGGGCGTTCGCGTCCTGCACCCCTGGTGGCATCCGCGTGAGCGTAGCTGCAACAGCATAACGATACTCCTAATGGAGCAAGGCATAGCCCAAAGCTGACCCTGGATGTAGGTGAGTAACGATTGACAGTGTGACCAAGCCAAGTGCCTTGGTGCTGGTGTCCCCACTCACGACTGTGAAAGTGGGTCTGATATGAGGTGAGGAGCCTCGTGGGATGAAATGAAAAGGGGTTGTGGCGCGAGAGGACGTGAGAAGGCCGCCTGAGTGATCATTGTCGGCTTGGGTCTAAGGCTCCCGCACGGACCACGTGTATAGCGCGCCGATACAAATGGGGTAGCTGGCGCTGAGGGGCTGGCGGACAAGGACGAGATAACTAGCCCTGAGGAGCTATAAGACACGGACGGGGCAAGCGGCCTCGAGGGGCGCATATGGACTTGCTGGTGTAGATGATGGAACACTCAGACGCGACTGAACGGAGGACAGACCCACCACTCTCCCACAGAAAGGGAGGAATATCGACGCGCCGGAGCAAACGAGGTCGTAGAGAAATAGGTCCTTAAAGAATAGGGCGTCTCGGGACTTGACGATGCAGTACCGAGTGGGATCCCAGAAACGCCATGCCTTTGACTAACGTGAGACACCAAGGAAGGTGGAGGGATGGCCGCGAGGCTCGAGCTTGCCACCCTGGTGTGGGGCAGGCAACCACATGATGGCTACGTAGCCCTAAAACCGGGCCGGACGCATGTCGGCTCGCTCTCCACACCAGTGCTTGTATGGTGTGGATTGATGGGGAATGGGTCTGTGTGGAATCCGGTTCGTGATCCACGTCATGTAGGTCATGGCCTCGAAGTAGAATTCATCACAGATGCCGGATTCGACTTGCATGGTGCGGACGGTGTCGGCCATGGTGTGGTTCCAGCGCTTAGAGACGCCGTTCTTGGCAGGCGTGTAAGGCGCCGACGTCTCATGATGGACACCACAAGAGGCAAGGAAGAGTGTGGTCTCCCCAAGAAACTCACCCCTGCAATCAGAATGGAAGTGGCGGAGGGGGTGATCACACTCGCGTTCAGCACGAAAAAGCCAGTCCTGAATGGTGGGAGTGACGTCGCTCTTTTGCCGAAGGCAGAAGACCTAGCGATAGCGGGAATAGTCATCCATAAGTGTCGCGACATGACAACCGTGCTCGCCGAGTGACTCTGTCAGGAGGGGACCCATGACATTAGACTTGACCAAGTTGAGCAGCGCAGTCGTTCGAGAGGCATAGAGGGGGTAGGTGGAACAGTGCATCTTCCCCTGAGCATAATCAATGCACTCAATGGGACATGGCAAAGGAAAGAAGGCTGGGTCAAGGCTCGTGGCTGGTTGCATGTGAAACATGTTGTCAACAGTGGGAGAGTGAACATGAAAAAGGCGGCAATGCAAGAGACGAGTGTGCTGGGGAGACAATGTGCTCGTAACAAACACGTGGCCAGTGTCGGCCAATAAGGAGGGAACAAAGGTAGAATTCTACAGACACTGTCCGTACCACAAGTTGCCATGGGTGGTGGCATGCAAAACGACACGACCGGATGGACGCAACGACACAGTGTCCACACCACCTGAGTGCAGAACGTCCATGCTCATGCGATCAAGGGCCCTAACACCAGGGCCAGCACCCAGAGTGGGGCCTAGGACTTATGCCACCGTCTGCAGTTAGCGCTAGGTGTGTTGTAGGGCCAGGTACTACGTAGCGTAGGAGACCGTAGGGCTCACGTACTTGGGTACAACAAAAGGTGATTGCTGACAATGCTGCTACTGCGCGGCGGCTGCCGCTGCTGCTATTGTGGCGGCTACTCATGCTGTTGTTATGGCTGCTGGTGCGGTCGCAGTGTCGGCAGTTGCAGTGCCGCTAGCTACTGTGTCAACGTTACGAGCTACTAGCGCAAAGTGGCAAGCGGATCTGTCGTGCCAGCATGACCTACGATAGAGTCTGTGATGTGTTGGTGGTGCTACTGGTGTTACTGTTGGAGCTACTACTATTGTGGCCGTTGCTACTACTCCTGCTGCAGCTGCTGTAGTTGCTTCTTCTATTGTTGTGGTTGCTACTATTTCTACTACTACTATTGTTCTAGCAGCAGCTCTTGCTGCTACTACTGCTGCAACTGCTGTTGCTGTTGCTGCTCTTACTCCTCGTATTATTGCAACGGTGACAGCTGCTACTGCTGCTGCTATTGTAACTGGTGCTGTTGTTGAAAGAAGGGGGGTCCTCCAACAAAGGAGGATCCCTCTGTGTTTATTGCCATGGTGTTTTGTTTCCCCTCCTTGTTCCTCCCTCTTTTTTGTGTGTTGCTCATGTTAGATATGATGTCAGCAGTGATGTCAGTCTAGGATGGTTGGCATCAGTAGCTGTTACTATGTTATTTGTAGGGTTTCTACTCTAGAATTTTTTTGTTTTTGCTAACTTCAGAAGTGAAGTTAGCCATGACGTCAGGTCAGGATGGCTGATGTCAACAGTGGCGATTGCTAGAGCCACTACTGTGTCAGGTGCAGGGTAACTGCTGCTAGTACTATAGCTGCTACTGCTGCTACTGCTATTACTGGTACTGCTGCTACTGGTCTGCTGCTGCAACAGCTGCTGTTACTATTGCTGCGACAATTATTGGAGCAGCAGCTTCTGCTACTACTGTAGTTGCAACTCCTACTGCTGCTACTACTACGTCTACTGTTGCAGCAGTAGCTATTGCTACTACCGCTACTGTCGCTGCTACCGCTGAGCTGCTATTTGCTGTTGTGGCTGTTGTGGCTGCTGCAGCGGCGGTGGCGGTGGCTGCAGCCGATGCAGGGCTACCTGCGGGGTGGGGGATTTTTTTTGTGTTTCCTCCTTTTTCCCCCTTTTTTCTTTGTTTCTCATAACGAGCTCACTGCTCGCTATGAGCAGTGAGCTGCGAGCAGCGATCTCGTTGCACACTGTTCGTTGCTCCGTACAAGCTACAAGCAGCGTGCTCTCTTCTCTCACCTGGCTGCTCGCTGCAAGCAACGGGTTGCGAATAGCTACAGTTGCTGCTACTGTTGGCCGTTGTTGCAGCTGGTGCTCCTAGCTGTTATTGGCTGCTGCTAACTGCTACTTGCTATTGCTGCTGTACCGGGCTGCTATTGCTGCTCGCTGCTATTGCGCAGTGATGCTGCTACTGCAAGCTGCTGCTGGCTGCTGCTGCTGTTTGCTGCCGCGGGCTGGTGCTCATGCAAGTTACGATGAGCTACTATTGCTGTCGGCTGTAAATGCTACGCACACCTGCTGCTGGCTACTGCTACCACTGCTTGCTCTTGCTGCAAGCTGCTACTGCTGCTGCAGGCTGCTGCTGCTGCTAGTCACTGCACGTGGTTTGCAGCTGGCTGGCTTGTGGCCGGTCGGTCACTTGGTTGGCCAAAGGCTGTCTAGACAGCCGGTAGTGAGCGGGCTGGCGGCCAACGAAATGCTGGCCGTCGGCCAGCGCTCGCTGATGCAAGGGATGGTGCGCAACCATCCCTCCCTTCAGCGTGGAGAGAGGGCCAAACAGGCCATCCCTCTACATTCCTCCCCACTTATCATTACCCATCTTGGTTCATGAACAAAAAGCACGATTGTCGGTTAGTGAGTCACTAACATTGTGAACAAAAATTAACAGTTTTAAATCACTAGCTGAACATGAACACGTGCATGGCACTTGGACCTAAGCTATAGCTTGTCGGTCTACATGGCTAGCGGCCTCCCCCCTTTATGCTAGAGAGTCCACGCAATAACCATGTTGAGCGTCCCCAACCACCTATGGTCGCAATCCATGAATGCCGCCCTGCGGGAATTTTGTTCACTTTCCGTGTTTAGGTGGTGTCCCCTGACACACGTTGATTTGTTCAAGGTGCCATTTTGCTCCAACTGTCGTTGACCACCCCTGTGGGGAATTGAGATTCGGGCTCCCATGAGTTATGTTCAGGTCCACACCTAGCCCAATGAACGAGGTACTCTGTAACAACCCACGATCGTAGAGTATGCTCTCGGTGCTGGAGTAGGCAAAAAATCTCGTATTGATCATCGGCATCAAGGAGTGCTGGTGGTGGCGGAACGGTTCTCTCTGCCGTGTATGGAGCAAAGATGCTCACATGAAACATGTCATGTATGTTGATACTCGGCGGAAGCAACAATTGGTATGCCACTGGCTTGATACGTGTAGCGATGGGAAATGGCCCAATCTACTTCGGTAGAAGTTTTTTCGCCTTGAGCGGAAGATTCTTAGTACTAAGAAACACACCGATATCAAATGAGACCTCACGGCGACTTTCTTCGGCATATACCTTTTGTCGTTGCAGAGTAGCTTGAAGGTGACCCTTTGCCTCCTGTAACAAGAAGTCAATGCGCTCGGCAAAGGCTTGAGCAAAAGGAACCTTTCCTCCTATACTCCCACTCTTCACCAATGAAGAGGGCACCACTGGATACCGACCACTGTTCAGCACAAACGGTGTGAACTATGTAGACTCTTTCACCGAGTTGTTCACCAGGTATTCGCTCCAACGCGTCTGTCGTCTTGACAGGTTTGGTCGTGTTTGGAAAAACACCAATGGGTTATGGTCTGTCACGACCACCACATCTTGAAAGTATGTACTACCGCAAGGAGCTCTTCATCCTTTGCCGTTTGACGCATTTCCGCGGGGATGAGCTTCTGGCTGTCATATGCAACTAGGTGACCATTCTGTATGAGAACAGCTTCGGGTCCTAATACCGACACATCACATCAAACCTCCCATCATTGCGATGGATCCGGAAGAGCTAGGATGGGTGTTGTGGATAAAAGCTCTTTGACTTTGAGAAAAGCGTTCTTACAATCAACTGTCCATTTCTAGTGCACCTCTTTTCCCTTGAGCCTGGTTAGCGGTGCTACAAGGGTCGAGTATCCTTGCATGAATCGTCGAAAGTAGTTTGCAAGGCCGAGGAAAGACCGAATCTGCCCAACATTTTCAGTGCGTGGCAAGTCTACAATGGCTTGGACCTTTCGTGGGTGGACACGGATGCGGTCCTTGCCAGTGATGTGTCCAAGGTGTTCGAGCTCATCTTGTACAAACTTGCATTTGCTCACTTTAACATAAAACTTCTGTTCTCGAAGGATTTCAAGGACTTCGCACAGATGTTCTATCTGCCCTTCCGTTGATTTGGAGAAAACAAGGATGTCGTCCAGGGAAACCAAGACAAATTAACCGAGTTGCTTGGCGAGCATTTGGTTCATTTCTCCTTGGAAGGTTAACAGGGCATTTGTGAGCCCAAAGCATAACACTCAAAACTGATATTGTCCCATGTGTGTTTGAAACACGGTTTTGGATACATCATCTTCCTTGATACAGATTTGATGGTACTCTTGAGAAAAATCCAAAGATGAAAACACTTTTGCTCCTTGGAGTTGGTCAAAAAGGTCCTCAATCCGCGGTAAGCGAAATTGATTTTTCACCTTCAGCTTGTTAAACACCCGGTAATCCACGCACATACGTAAACCATCCTCCTTTTTTCACAAAAAGGATCGGCATACCATACGGCAGTCTACTTGACTTGATCTATCCCTTTGCAAGGTAATCTTTGATTTGGCGTTCGACCTCTCACTTTTTTGCTGGACTAAGGCGATACATGGGTCTGAATGGGGAAGTCGCCTCCAGCTGTAGTGAAATCGTGGAACCCATGTGTCGTTTTGGCAGAAGCCCAGTCAGCGGGTCTTGGAATACATTCGAGAACTCTGCCAATAGATATTTGATCTCTTGAGGTGTGTCTTCCTTCATGCTTTCTTCCACTTTTTGAATTTGGGCCAAGAAGAATCGACAACCTTGTCGTATACGTCTCGTGACCTGCATCGCAGGCAAGCTGGCATGGACTTTGAGTAGGGTCGGTGACAATTCCGTTATCGGAATCTACGTAAAGTGATGCTGTCATTTACGGAGGATCAAACACATTGATTCAAAGCAGATTAGAGCCTTGTTTTCACGGAGCCAAGGATCACATAGCACCACATCAAACGCGTCAAGAAGGTTGAGTACCTTGAATGTGACACTCTGTGTGTACCCTTGAATACAAATTCTCGCATTTCAAGTACCGATCGCGGGTACCATACGGTTATGACCGACGACAACTACGCCATTCGATGGCTCATACTTCATGCCAACCTGCTGGGTAAAGCCAAGGCAAACAAAGGAGTCATCTCCTCTAGTGTCGGCAAGTACGCTCACGGGAGCACCAGTTAGGTTTCCTTTGAACTGCATCGCCATGTTGCCTCCACTCTTCTGAGTGAACAAGCTCGACGATGAAAACCTGAGTTTGTGATAATCATGGAATCTATGGCGCTGACGCTGCAACTCCCATGATTCACCTACTTGAGTCCACATCTTGTGGGTATGTGTGAATTCGGCTTGCACCTTCCGGCCTTAAAATTTCATTGGGTCGAAATCGTCGACTAAAGGTACCGCGAACGTGATTGAACTTATCGCTTCTAGGGCGTTTGCTTCAATCACTTTGTTACACAATTCTTGCACAGTGGTCGATGTCACTACCACAATGCAGGTTTGTTCATGTATCTTGTCCGGTGATGCAAGATTTAGTGAGCAATGTCGATTAGAAAATGCAGAACGAGGTTCAATGAGAGGGGAGAAAACAACAGAGAAATTTGAACTCGTCAAAAACTCAAATGGTTCAACATCCTCTTTCGAAAACATGAACCCACACTCGTTATCTAATTCTACCCCTCAGTGGTCCCCACTGACATCACTCAGGGGTGGGGAAAACCCGCCCCACGGCCATGTCTGTTACCACGGCCGGGCCCATTGCCACGATCGCGACCTTGTCCATGACCCTGTCCGTGGCCTCCTACTGCACCCTCCCCAAGGGATGCTGCTGCTGCGACTAAAGTCGCAGATTCTTGTCCACCACCAGCAGCCACAGGGCACTGAGCCCTAAAGTGACCAGGCTGCATACAGTTGTGGCAAAGATCCATCGCGGAATGCTGTGTTGCGACGCTCACGCGTCCCTTGCAGCTCATCATTGTCACAGCTTCACTTGTGGTTTGGGGTCTTGTACCCACCTGTCTTCTTGATTGGAGGGTTTGCAGGCTGCTTGCCCTTGGCCCCGCTCCACTGCCCGGCTGCTCCTCCAGATCCGCCAATGTCCATGCGCATGTCGCGGCCTTGTTGTGCACACGCGTTTGGCCATGCGTATGAGTAATGTTTCGGTTCGCCAAATACACCTCACTAGTGTAGTCATGCAATGCCCTCCAGCTTGTCCAAGCCTGGCTAGTTGCTGTTGCGGTGGTCTTGTCCTTCATCTTTCTGCTGGCAAGATCGTCACGCAAGTACTCCAAGAGCATGCACCCTGGGTACTTGAAGGTCTGAGTCCCATCGCCCTTGGTGAAGCTTTTGGGTTCCTCCATGAGTACGGTGAACTCGCTCAAGTAGACTTTGAGCGAGCCACCCAGCTGCCTGAAGTCCTTGATTTTGTGGAAGGCGTGCTATGCTTCCTCACCCTAGGTGCACTTCTTCCGCATGATTGCGCAGAAGGCCTCCCATGACATGGGCTGCCACTTGAGGTGCGGCTGCTGCGCAGTCCACTCCTTAACCACATACTTGAAGAGCTTGCCATCAAGTCGCATCGTGGCAAAGTTGCTCTACTGGCTGAGTGGAGCCTTGTGGACATGTAGAACATGCTCTATGGGATTCAGCCAGTCGGTCAGCTTCACGCCTTTCCAGAAGATCTCCACACTGTGGAGGAAGGACGTGTTCATGACCGGCCTCGAAGTTGTCAAGGTAGGCAAGTCGTCGCTGCCACCGGCAGTGGCATCAGCAGTTGCAACGCGCTACGCTGGATGCTGCATCCGCACCTAGGTCACGCTTTGTAACGCCTTGTCAAGGTTGTTGCATCGGCGGCTTGCCTCATGGGCGGCCAGGCGCTCCAGCTGGTGATCACGGTCAAGATTCCTGATGCTCTGCACGAGGTGCACAAGCAGGTTGGCAAATGCAAACTTTAGCTCTAATGTCGTCAGAGCATCGGCAATAGCCTCCAAGGCCTGGTATTGTCCGTGTACCTTTACCCCCTACAGGAGGGTACGGTTAGCGTACACGCCTCGAAGGAGTCCCACCTTCCAAAAGAGGTTGTTGTCAGTGAGGACACTTGAGTGGGAGGTGGTCTGTCCCATTACGGCCACATCATAGGAAGGAGGGTCCGCCCCCACTCCTTCGAGTGGTGCCGCAACTCCACCATCGGTGGTGACCTTGAGTCGGCCCATTGTGTTGTTCTTCTATGCCCCATGGCCACTACTATGGGTTGACGGACAGGTTGGGCATGCACTGCTCCCTTGGAGTAAGTCCCCCAAACCTTGTTCGTGGTGCAAGTCCAAGCGAGACACCAGAAGTGTAG
>SZWC01017861.1:5554-23919 GCA_023375785.1 Penium margaritaceum | reverse complement strand
TGCATGACTCTTCTCATGGTCTAGACCCAGATACTTGGTATGATGTGCCAGTGTCGTGAGGAGACCTTAGATGGACAGCAGTTGTGCATGTGTGTGTGGTTTACTAGTGCACATTGTGGTTTGGCATACGTTGTTGTTTCATGCCTTTTTTCATTTGTTCAAGCACGGACGGCTATGTCAGCCAGGGAGAGTGATGGTTTGTGTGGCTTCTACCTATTACGATGGATGTCGATGCATTATCCATCTTTCCACATTGGCGGTATATGATAGAGGAGGGTGTGACGACACGACGAGCCTCCGGAGTGTCCCGAGACTTCTCCAGCACTTACGATAGCACCAGCGAGACGCGGTTGATACGTTCCGACAGCCCTGTTGGCTTCTCCGGAGCTAAGAGAGTTTTCTCGGTGGGTTGAGACCTGCGCATCCGCTGGACTGTAGCGGTGCGACGAGTAGAGCTGGTGGCTATGCTAGCGCTTCCGATGTTCGGAAAGTCGTGTGTGATGTCTGGACGTTAATTCCGAGATTTTTTGGCACTGCTCCTATTTTCTCAGTGGTCGAGACCCAGGCAATCGGAGAGCTGTTCCGGTGCCTCGAGGAGACTACCGTTATTGTTATCGTGTTGTACGCAGTGTGTTCTCCCCGCTGAATCATTTGGGTTCAGCGGGGGTGATGGGGCCTGGTGCGGCTAGCTTTCGGCGCCCCAACTTAAGCCCCCTAGGGGCTCATTTGTACTCTCCTTGTTCTTTTATATTTAGCGTTCCAGACTTAACCAAATTCTTGCCGTCTTGTATCGCACTCACACACAAAGCTAGCTGCAAATTCTAAGCGGCAGGTTGGGGCAGCAACGTTAATGATGCAGCGTGCGGGATTTCATGATCGTTGCTTAAGTCCGCTGCCCCCTCAGTCTGCTGCTCTAGAGTCCAAGTCTGGAAGCTCTAGATTTGTTACTCATAAATGTGCGTACCAGTATTTGTGCCAGAAAGCAGCTGAAAACTGAAAGTGACCGATTAGGAATGAAGAATGAGCAACAATGGGAGACCCCTCCAAGTTCTAGCTCCCACCCACTAGTATAAAGCTTGTTACTCAGCTAACCAGCCAATCAGAAAATAGTCCTAGACCTATTTTCTGGCAGGCATGGTTTTCTCGGTGAGCCCTGCTAGACGCCCGACAGCCCAAAACCCGCACGTCGTCCGTTTTCCCTGGAAACTGGACCATACCATAATTTCAACGCTGCGAACGCAGTCGTGTGGTCAGAATCATCTAGAAAAATAGTAGTAAAGAGTTACGGCTGCCCGAACCCGGGCAGTGCCTACGAAAGTCACTGATGCCAAGCAGGGCCACACAGCAAGAGACATGGACCCTAGGCGCAGCATGATGCTGCAAACGCAATGGCACAACCAGAAACAGTGCTAGGTGCATGTAGACATTATCTACAGTGGCAGTGACCGCCGACGGCCCAACCGTCGAGGAGGCCTGTCGATGGAGCTGAGCGCGTCGTCGGAGGGAGGAGGCTCCAGCAAACTATGAGTAGACCTCAGTGTGCGTCGGCTCCACCGAACGACACTCCAACAGCGTCGATTCTTGTCATCAGTCATCTGCACACCGATGCACACAAGCCCGGAGGACACCACAGAGTACAATGAAAGATGCACAAAAACCAGCACCCCCCCATGACTCACAGGCGTAGTGCACATGTGCGGGCAGAGACACAGTCAACAACCACACTCCCCCAGGCCATGCAGAGACGCAGGCAGGAACAAAGAGAGCCACTCACGGACGCACGTCAACTGAACTCACAGCCTTCTTGAACGAGTCGCGCTTTAATGCCTTGGTCAAGAAGTCAGCCAACTGTCGTGCTGTCTCAACCCACACGATGTTGATGCTGCCGTCATGCAACAACGAGTGCACATGGTGATACTCAACATTGATGTGCTTTGTGCGTGTGTGATGCACGCCGTTATTGCCGGCGATGGCCATAGCACTCTCATTTTCACAATGCAACATGATGGATGCGACAGACTGCCGCAACTTGGACAACAGACGATGCAACCACACACTTTCACACACGCCTGAACCAAGGGCCACGTACTCAGCCTCAACAGTGCTGCGTGTAATGCACCCCTGCTTGCCACTGTGTCAAGACACATTTGTGCCACCAATCAGAAAGATCGAGCCTGTGCGACTCTTACCGTCCGGACTGCCAGTCCAGCCACTATCGGTGTAGCTCACAGCAACAACAGACAGCTGGCGACGGAACATGAGACCTCACCGAGGAGTCGAGACGACAAAGCGCAGTACTCGGATCGCGCCCTCAAAGTGCAGGTGACGTAGCTCCTGAGAAAACTGGGCCAGGAGGTTGACGGCGAACGCGATGTCTGGGCGCGTCGTCGTCGCCGGGAACATCAGTGACCCGCTGAATCACAGATACGTGGTCACATCAACTGGCTCCCCCACAACAGCTGGAGTAGGACTCTTCAGCTTCACCTGGCCATCAGGTGACATGAGTGAAGATGCGCTCGGCACGATTGGCAGGTTCTCCGCAAAGCGGGTGGACAGAGTCTGCACATAGGCAGCCTGGTGGATGTGCAGGACACCTTGGGAGCAATCATGCTCGAGCTCCATGCCCAGGAAGACTCGGGCAGATCCGAGATCCTTCATCTGGTAGGTGGCGTGCAGCAAGTCCTTGACACGCTAGATGGCAGCCGTGTTTGGCGACGCGATGAGGAGATCGTCGACGTAAACCAGAACAGCAGCAAAAGTCTGGCCTCGAGGACTGACAAACAGTGCGGGGTCAATTGTGCTGCGTTGGAGGCCACCACGAAGGAGCATGCTGTTGATCTCCTGGTTCCAGCACCAAGGCAATTGCTTCAGGCCATACAAGGCCTTCCGCAGCCGCCAGACTCTCCCAGTGCCATCATCGAAGCCTAGGGACTGCACCATGTAGCGCTCCTCACCCTCTAGTGAGCCATGGAGAAAAGCGTTGCTCACGTACATCTGATGCAGCTCTCACCCATGCTGGGCAACCAGACTGAAGAACGCCCGGCCAATGGAGAACCGGCCAACTGGGGTAAAGATCTGGTCGTAATCTACCCCACGGATTTGGGCAAACCCCTTGGCTGTGAGGCGGGCCTTGTACTTTTCCAAGGACCCATCGGGCTTCCACTTGCGCCAAAAAAACCCACTTGGCACCGAAGGCCTTCCGACCTGGAGGAAGGTTGACGAGGTCGTACACGTGGTGCTGTCGGATGGCAGCGAGCTCATCTGCACAGGAAGCATCTTAGTGTGCTGCCTTACGAGAGGTTCATGCCTCGCGCAGGGTGGTTGGGTCCTCCGGGCGTGCTATGGAGTGGACTAAGAGAGCGTGTGCATCTCGAGCTCTAGGTAGGATGCGCACAAGTGTAGTGATGACAGCGTGCCGATGCTCATCATGAAGCATGGCGTAGCCCAGTGCGGAGCCCAGGTGAAGGTATGCAATGATGGCCGAAGTGGTTAGGCTAAGGGCCTTGGTGTCAGGATCCCCACTCACGACCGTGGGAATGGAGGAGGCACGTGGAGCCATAGGGGGCCAAAGCGCCACTGAGTGCGGTGCGACAATCAACGCGCTCACCGACGACCTGGGTCGGAGGCTGCCGCTTGGGCCACGTCTGTAGCATGGCAGGGCAGGAGGTGGCACTGAGTCCAACGGGCCAACAGAGGTGGACGGGGCTGCTGGCCCCGAGGGGCTAGTGGACGTGACTGGGACTGCCGGCCCAGAGGGGCGAGTGGACACGACCGGGGCTGCCGACCCGGAGGGGCCAATGGGCGCGACTAGGGCTGCCGTCCCGGAGGAGCCAGTGGACGCGACTGGGGCTGCCGGACTAGAGGGGCCAGTGGATGCGACTGGGACTGCCGCCCCAAAGGGGCCGGTGGGCGCGACCGGGGCTGCCGGCCTGGAGGGGCCAATGGACGCGATTGGGGCTGCCGGCCCAGTGGGGTCAGTGGACGCGACCGGGGCGACCGGCCCGGAAGGGCCACTGGACGCGACTGGGGCTGCCGGCCGAGAGGGGCCAGTGGACGTGACTGGGGTTGCCGGCCCGAAGGGGTCAGTGGGTACGACCGGGACTGCTGGCTTGGAGGGACCAGCGGATGCGACTGGGGCTACCAGCGCGGAGAGGCTAGTGGGCGCGACCGGGGCTGCCGGCTCGGAGGGGCCATCGGATGCGATCGGGACTATCGGCTCAGAGGGAATGAGGGATATGTCACCCGGAAGCGGCAGGACGGAGGAAAGACACACCACTCCCCCACGCGACCGGATAGACACGGACGAGCCGGAGCAAATGAGGTCATAGGGAAACAGGTCCTCAAAAAAGAGGGGATCGCGAGACTCGACGATGCAGTGTCGGGATGAATCCCAGAAGCGCCCGGGCCTTGGACTAATGAGAGACACCGAGGAAGGTGCAGGGACGTCCTTAGGGGGTGAGCTTGCCGCCCTGCTGCGGGACGGGCAGCCACACAATGGCCATGCAGCCCCAGGCGCGAGCCGGGCGGAGGTCATCGCGCTGACCGCACCAATGCTGGTACGGCGTGGACTGGCGGCGAAGGGGACCGTGGGGAATCCAGTTCCAGACCCATGTCATGTAGGCCATGGCTTCAAAATTGAAGCCAACGGAGAGACCAGACTCGACTCGTATGGTACGGACGGCGTCGGCCATGGTACAGTTCAACCGTTCGGAGACCCCGTTCTTGGCGGGCGTGTAGGGCGCGGACGTCTCATGGTGGATACCGCGGGAGGCGAGAAAGGTCGTAGTCTCACCCATGAACTCACCACCGCCATCAAAGTGAAAGCGGCAAAGAGAGCGACCACACTCGTGCTCCGCAAGGATGAGCCAGTCCTAGTTGGCTCGGGCGACATCGCTCTTCTGCCGAAGGCAGAAGACCAAGCGGTAGTGAGAATAGTCGTCAGTGAGGGTGAGGACATAACGGCCATGCTCTCTGACATACTCGATAGGGAGAGGGCCCATGACATGAGAATGGACCAGATCGAGAGGGGTGGATGCACAGGAGGAAGACAAAGGGTACGTGGACCGGTGCATCTTGCCCTGAGCGCAATCAATGCACTCTGTGGGGAACGGGAGAGGGAAAGTCTCAAGGTCAAGGCCCTTGGCCGGCTGGGTGTGGAGCATACTATCTATGACAGCAGAGTGGACGCAGCAAAGGCAATGGTGCAAGAGGTGGGTGTGCTGAGGAGAGAGCATGCTGGTGACGAACACATGGCTTATGGCGGCTGACGAGGAGGAGACGGAAGGAGAGGAAGACATAAGAGGGACATGCCACAGGTTGCCACGGACGGTGGCGTGCAGTACGACAAAACCAGATGGACACAACGACACAGTTCCAACACCATGGGAGTACACAACGTCCATGCTCATGCGGTCAAGGGCAGTGACAAACGGGAGGCTGAGCTCGAGACCTGGGACGACGAGGACATCAATGAGAAAGACATCCACCGCAGGACCACAAAAACGAACAACGCCGACACCACGGACAGGCAACACCTGTCCGGAGCCCGTCCGGACACTGGAGACATCGCCAACAGGACCGAGCATATTAAAGGCCTCACGGAGGCCGTCATGTGATGCGTGGCCCCGGATTCGATGATCCACGTCTCAGCGGGGTCCTGGACCGGGGTCGCTACGTCGCTCACGGTCACATGACAGCAAGCAAGAGACATGGACACAGTGGAAGGGGGCGTGAACCGAGACTGCCACTCATCAAGCCACGCAACGTCATCGTGGAAGGGAGTAGAGGAGACCACGGGAGACGACGAGACAGACGAGGATACGAGACACGATCGTACCTCAGTCTGAGTCATGTAGGGCTGGACAGGGGAGTAGGAGGTGACGCAACTCGCACTTCCCTGGGGGGGAGGGCGAGGCAGGCCGAGCTAGAGCGCGATGAACTACTCCAGCTAACGCTCATGAGAGGAAGGCCCGGGAGTGTAGACTGCGTGCGGAGTGATGGCACCGGAGCCTGGGTAGGAGGAAAACTGTGCTGGGGAAGGAAACAGAGGCGCCAACGATTGTGGATGGTGCTGCGGCGGCGCTGGTGTCGGCTGGACAGGCGGAGCTGTCGGAGTAATTGAGCTGCTAAACGAGGCCGAGGCATCAGGTGCGGCGACCGCTACGACAGCAGAGGCGAGACGGCGCTCCCGCTGGCGACGCATGGTGGCGATGACGCGCGCCTTGTCTGTCGGTAGAGGGCACGTGTACCACCCCCGCCCGGGCTGGCCACAGCTGTCGCAGAATGAGCCGCCACCATTCGACCCGGTCAGCGGCTGCTGCTGCTGCTGCTGACCCTTGCCTTTCTTATTCCGACGCTTCTTCTTCCCCGACGGCGATGAGGTAGGTGCGACTGGGGAGGCAACGGCCACGGAGGTGACGACAGGGGAGGCGAGAGACTCCGTGCGCTGGAGTCGGGACTCCAGACGAGCTTCCTCAATCCGGAGGAAGAGCTCGTATGCCTAAGATATGAGGATGCCCATGGCCGCCATGGTGGAGAGGACATCTTGGGAGTAGTGCACGAAGACGTCCACGTATGCGTCGGTGGCACCGCGCTTGATGGTGAGGAGCGCGGCTAGAGGGGGTGGGTTAGAGGTGTCGAGGCGACGAAGGATGTCCTCTGCCCGCGGCCAGTACGCGGTGACCGTCTCGATCTTCCCCATGTGCAGGGAGTTGGTCTCAGCCTCGCTAGACAGGAGATGGGGACGAGTGAGGACATGCCACGCGGCTGAAGGGTCGGGGGTGGCGCCAGTGGTGAATTCGCCGAGGAAGGGCTCTAGGGCCAGGCGGGAAGCCGGAGGAGTGACGGGGACTAGAGCACGTATGGCGTGACCAGCGTCATAGAACTGGTCGGCCAGGGTGGGGTCATACGGCAGGGTGTAGTATGCCCACAGGCCCTCACCCTCCGCCCAGATCCGAAAGTTGAGCTCCCAGCTCTGGAACTGCTCACCGACCTCAAGCGGCGGCGGCGGCGCATCAAAGTCCTTCTGCCTACAGCCGGCGCCCAGAGTGGGGCCAAGGAAGGAGGTCACCTTCTGTCACTGGCGCTGAGTCTGCTGCTACGCCAAGTAATGCGTGGCAGCAGACACAGCTGGGTTGGCGTGCCCTGGAGGGATGAATGGTGGCAGCGCACTGGTGGCAGTCTGGGAGACCAGTGGCTGCAACGCTGCAAACTGCTACGTCAAGGCGGCAAGCTGTTGCTGAAGCAGCCAGGGGGTCAAGGTTGCCGCCAACAACGCCAGAGGGCTGCTGCTGCTGCTGATTCTGTTACTGGTGCTGACGCTACTGCTGCTGCTACTGCGGCTGCTGCTGCTACTACTGCTGATGCTGCTGCTGCTGCCGCTAAAAGAAAGGGGGGCTGGGGGTCCCCCCAACGGAGGAGGACCCCTCCCCACTAGCTCTGTTGGCCATGGTTTGGTGCCCCTTGGTTTTTTTTTTGTTTTTTTTGGTGACTACACGCAAACTGCTTGGTTTGCGACCCGCATAGAAGTGAAGTGCCACGTCCACATCGCGACGCTGGTAGGTCCATGTTTCGGTTGCCAGTAAACTATAAATGTCGACTTGGGACTTTCATGCCTCGTTTATGCCTATTCTCAATCCGCAGATAAGCGAGGGCCTGCTATCATTGGAAACCAGTCTTGCATGTACTCTTCTAGCGACTGAGTAAAGAGCGATGCTAATCGATGGCGACCTTTTGGTTTTCTAGGCAGGTCCATCGCAGTTCCTGGAAGACACACTCTCATCTCTCCTGTTTAAAATAACAGTTTCCAGAACTGAGGAACCAGCGAGAGTTGTGACAGCGACTCACACTGGCACTCGTCACTCTCACTCTTTTCTCGCTTCTAATTGGCTGGTTTTTTTTGTGGTGCATTTCTGGTTCGTCAACTCATGTTGGCACCGATTCGTCCGGTGCCAGACGAATCGATGCCGGTTTATTTTTGTGTTTCTCCATGTTTCATTTTGTTGGCCGTACGTCCCCCCCCCATCACGTGGACATCTGATGGAAGGGCGCATCCAGAATAGGCCTCTCCAACGAACCCGGAAATGGTACTGTAGTATCCAGGTACGAATCCCGACATGAGGTAGTCCGCATCAGGAGGGGGGTGGAACTTGGCACCCGGCACAAATTTATCCTCTTCTTTTTGTTGTTGATGTCAGTAGTGACGTCAGCTTAGGGCAGCTGATGTCAGCAGCTACCGCCGCATTGTCTGCGGGGCTACTACTGTAGATGACTGCCCCCCACCCTTTGGTTTTCTTCCCCCTCCCTCCTCCTTTTTTTGTGTTGATGACGTCAACAGTGCCGTCACCAAAGACGTCAGCAGCGGGATGGTGACGTCAGTAGTGGCGGTTGTTGGGACTGTTGTTGCAACTGTTGCTGCTACTGCTGCTGTTGCTTCTGCTACTACTACTACTACAGCTGCTGTTGCTGTTGCTGGTGCTTCTTCTACTACTGCTGCTGTTGTTCCTACTGCTACTGCTGATGCGATTACTGCTACTATTGCTACTACTGCTGCTGCTGCTACTGTTGTGGGTTGTTGCGGCTACTGTGGTTGCTGCAGCAGCTATGGTAGCTACTGTCGCCGCGTTAGAGGAGCTGGTGGGATGAGGGATTTTTTTCTCTGTTTCATTTTCCTTTCGTCTGTCACAGCGGGCTTCGTTGCTCGCTGTGGGCAGCGGGCAGCCAGCCCGCTTCTCGTTGCGAGCAGCGGGCTCGCTGCCCGCAGCCCGTCGCTCGCGGCGAGCTGCGGGCTGTGAGCAGCAGCAGCCGCTGCTGGCTGCTGCCGGCAGCTGCTTGCTGTTGCTACTGCTGTTGCAGCTGGATGTTGCTGCGGCTTGCTGCTACGGCTGCTGCAGCCTGCTGTTGCTGCTGCTCGCTGCTCTAGCTACTGCTACCGCTCGTTGTTAAAGTTGCTGCTGCCACTCACTGCTGCAGCTGCTACATGTTGTTGCTGCTGCTCGTTGTTATTGCTGCTGCTTGCTGCCATTGCTACTGCTGCTACGGGCTGCTATTGCTAGCCACCGCTGCTGCTTGCTGCTGCGGGTTGTTGCTACTGCGGGCTGCTGGGAGCTGCTGCTGTTGCCCGCAGCTGCTACTACACGCAGCTGCTGCTAGCTACAGCAGCCACTGCTCACTACCGTTGCCTATAGTTACTGCTGTTGCAGACTGCTGCTGCTGCTTGCGAGTGCCAGTCATTGCACCTGGGTGACGTTAAACGTGCGTCGTCGCCTGCAGGTGCCGGACGCGACCTGCCGCTCACCTCCTCGCGTCACGCGTGGGGGTCAGTGTTGCTGAAAATTTTCGACAGCATTTCCCCTGGCCCAGTGGCCGTGGGAAAAAATCTGACGCCGCCACCAGGCGGGTCAATGCTGCCGGAAAAAATCCGGCAGCATTTCCCCTGCACTGGCGAGTATGGACGTCCGCCGGAGTTGTCTGGCACCAGTACGCCAGTCTACTACTGTTGCTGCTTCGCTTTGGCTCTAATACCAAGCTGGAAATTCTAGGCGGCAAGTCTGGAAGCTCTGGATTTGTTGCTCATAAATGTGTGTGCCAGTGTTAGCGCCAGAAAGCAGCTCAAAACTGAAAGTGACTCATTAGGAATGAAGAATGAGCAACAATGGGAGACCCCTCCAAGTTCTAGCCCCCCCTCCCACTAGTGTAGAGCTTGTTACTCAGCTAACCAGCCAATCAGAAAATAGTCCTAGACCTATTTTCTGGCAGACAGGGTTTTCTCGGTGAGCCCTCCAAGACGCCCGACACCCCAAAACCCAGGTGTCGTCCGTTTTGCCTGAAAACCGGACCATACCATAATACCGACACTAGGAACGCAGTCGTGCGGTCAGAACCAGCTAGAAAAATAGCAGCAAAGAGTTACGGCTGCCCGAACCCTGGCAGTGCCTACGACAGTCAGTGATGTCAAACAGGGCCACACAGCAAGAGACATGGACCCTAGGCGCAACATGATGCTGCAGACGCAATGGCACAACCAGAAGCAACGCTGGGTGCATGTAGACAGCATCTGCAGTGGTAGTGACCGCCGGCGGCCCGACCGCCGAGGAGGCCTGCCGATGGAGCTGAGCGCATCGACGGAGGGAGGAGGCTCCAACGAACTGTGAGTAGACCTCACTGTGCGTCGGCTCCATCGAACGACACTCCAGCAGCGTCGAGTCTCGCCGTCAGTCATCAACACGCCGATGTACACAAGCCGGGAAGACACAACAGAGTACAATGAGAGATGCACGAAAACCAACAGAGCTCATGTTCGTTTTTGCATGGGCCTACATACCCTAAATCATTTCCAATAAGAGTGACGTGGAAAGAAGGGGAAGGGGAAGGGCTGACAAAATTCCTATTGTAACTCCTCTTGTGGAAGCTCTCTCACATGCCATAACTCTGGCGAGCTCGGTCATAGCTGGTACACTTATCGTTGACCTAATGACAAGCCTCATGTCCTCACCGCCATATGCTGTGAGCGTGAGCGGTGCCTTGGGTGAGCAGTAGCTATCACGACTTCTCCTGTTGGCGCTTTCTCTACTTCTTCAAGGAACTCCATCTCCATTGGCATAGCATCAACCAGGAGTGGGTTCACGACCCCTGTTTTGACTTCTTATTTTGCGGGCCTGTCGGTGCATGGATTCATCCTATTATGCGATCACTTTGACCGTTGCAGTTTAGCTATCTCTCGATGCGCCTCTGTGGCATGGCCATGGCATAGTACTTTCTCAATCGACGGACCTCTGCCCAAGAATACTACATGGAGCAGTTGATCGTACAATATTGCCATAAGGGAATGTTTACAAGAGATGGGAGCCATGCGTCTCACCACGGTGCGACGTCCCCTCCATTGCTTAGCGCCCACCGCTGTCAACATCTACTGAGGCAATCATGTGCACGAGCATATTCACCTATCGAGAGGTCCACGTATAGACCCGTGAAATTGTGCACGCCTAACTCATAACATGCCCTTTTTCCCCGTCTCATTTTAATGCACAGTCACCAGCTCCACCAAGTCCTTACTTTAATATTTAGGCCCTCGTCGTGTCAATATCACCCATGCAAAGGTTACAAACATGGTCATGGAAAATGATGGGGTTAGCCACTCAGATTTCAAGATTAAACGATATGATGCCCCTAAAATTTCATAATATAATTAATGCAGTATAACGTAGGAGGTTTGTTCAGGTGAGATGCAAATGGAAGGAAATTAGAATATGTTTGTGTTTATGTAGCGGAATGGATGGAAGAATTGGTCGAATAGGCCAAAAAACGGTGCTTGAGGTCTCCGAACCTCATGCCATCCCGCCCAACCGTCCACACTCCAAGGTGACTCCGCTCGAGCCTCGTGGCTCCTTTGACCGGTCGGCTTGGCACTTCCACGCTACAACCCCCCCCCCCTCCCAGTAGGAGTGAGAGCCGCCTCGGCATCTCCGGTAATCCCAATGTGGGATTTGAGCCATGGAGCTCTGATACGAATGTAGCAGACTAGACGGAATCCTTGGCCGACTAGGCCAAAACCGTGATGCCACGTGGCTTGAGGGTCTCCGTCCCTCAATCCATCCCTTCCAACCGCCCAAAGTGCCAGGTGATCCGGCTGGAGCCACGTGACTCCTTTGACCGGTCGGCGTGGCACTGCCACGCTATAGTTTATCCTTGTAAAAATGTGATGTGTTTTTCTTCCTAAATTTCTGAGAGTTTTCGAAGTTAAATTTTTTCATTTAATTATTTTTTTATTTTCTTAAAACTATTTCAGAATAAAATTTCCCGCGTTCCCGACCTAAAGCCCGTGATCCTGAAATAGAAGGTGTATAGTCCATGAAATGGGAAGCACCCTAAAACCATGGTAAGAAAACAATTTCCGACGCCTCGGATCGACACTCAAGATGGGGCAATGCTCTCCCCGGATGGACTTTTGTGCTTTTTGCAGCGCTCCACGTCAAGGTCCACAACACGAGATAAGGGGAGTCGTCAGGCGCTGTGCAACTCGCGCGGTCCTTGCGGCCGAGATTTTGTCGTGTACGTGGCGACCTGTGCACAACTCACGCGGAGATTCTCGACTTCCTCAGCTGCGGGAATGCCGCTCGCTCGTGCCGGTTGTGACCGGTCGTCTTCGTCACTTGACCGGACCGTCTAGTTAAGCGGCCGACAGCGTTGGTCAGCAACAGCATGCTTGCGTCTTCGCGAATAATCGTTTGTCAACTGAACTCGGAATAACGACGAAGTCTGAATGGTTGGTTTGCGAGCCTCGTCAGAATCCTGGAAAGCCTCCTCCGTTTTCAAGTTTCTGCAGGAAAAGAAAATCCTTGCACTCCCAGCACGCATGTTCATCACGGGAAAACAGGCTTGCCACTGCAGCTGCTCCCTCGTTTTGCTCCGCGAGTCCAGGAAACGTTCACGACTGGCTCCTCAACGGGTTCATGAAAAACGTTGCACTGAAACCTAAGTTTTCCACACCAGAAAGCTTCGCAAACTGGTTCTATTCGTAGTTCGGATATTCTTTCCCATGTTGGACGTCCGTCTTGAGTCAACAGCCAAAACGGCGGAGAAATCTAGGGTCAACCACGGACGGATGGAGAAGCCGTCAACTCGCACTATGTGCACTATGGGTTAACTTGGCGCTATCCTTGCGTTAGGTCCTCCTAGCTCGCCTTGCTCTGGGAAGCTTTTGTGCCTTCGCAGTCCCTGCTCAAGCTGGAAGCCGTTTGCTGAGGGGACTTCGGCCGCTCCCGCCCAACTACGAGCGAAGCCGTGAGTTGGGTATCTTCCGTCACCATGGCGGCCACTCTTCCGCTCGTCTCGCCTCCCGCAGCGGTCGCCTCCTCCAGTAGCGGAGTGATGGGAACGTCTCTCATCAACCAGTCCAGCAGCATCACGGCAGCTGTGCAGCCTGCTCTAGCTCCTGGGTTGAGAAGGGGCAAACGGGCCTCCAGAGCTCGCCGCGTGCAGGTGAGGGTGCCGCATCCTTCGCTCGTGTACGTTTCTCGGCTTCTGGTTGCGTCGAGGTGGGCGAGGAATGACGCACGGAGTCGTTCCGCACCGGCCTGTTCTGAGCCCGACTTCAGTTCCGGCTGAGTGCAGCTTTAGGTTGCAGGGTGACTATCCGTAGCTGGATTCCTGGACAAGCGTTGTCGTCGTGCTGTAGGTGCCCCATACCTGTTGTTCTACTGAAATCCGCCTCCTGTTACCTCGTCCACCCTCAGTTGCACTCCACGGCTTTGATGCAAGGGAACGCACTAGGTTCACTTTCAACAGCCATTGTACGTCTCAGCGAAGGCACCCATGAGTTTCTCACGGTGAACAAGGGACGTGTCGGAATGATCCGACGCACAGTGACGTAGGCTTTCGCACAGGCTGCCATTGCCACTCGGCATCTGGCATGCGCTTAGCCGGCTGCCCTCTTTCCAGCTGCCCTCCCGTCGGCTGCCCTTCGGCAGGCTGTCCTCTAGCCGGCTGTCCTTCCGCCGAATGCCCTCNGCTAATGCGTTCCAGGCGTGTGTGTTTGCACATTGACACAAGGAGCAGAGAGCATCTGTCTCTCTCTTGTGTGCACCTGTTTGCTTTCACTTTCACCTGATGTCTTTTGCTCAAGACCGCTGAAGGCGGTACGCCATGGACAGACTTCAGTTCCGCTTCAGCTTGTCGGTGGCGTCGTAGGCCTCAACTCGTCCATCCCAGTAGCACATAAAATTTCCCTTCACATTGTGCTCTTTCGCTTTCCTAGAATGGCATCTAGCCTCCTGCCCATTCTCGTTGTCGTCGGGTGAAGGTTCAGCTAGAAGCGTTGATAGGGGTAGGGATCCAATGCAGTTAGTTCTGTCTGCTTCACACGTGCTCGCACATTACAAGCTTGATGCAGTCCCACAGGGTAAATGACTCCGAAAGTTACTTCAGAAGCATCGACGTGAATGGGCCTTGCCTTCGTTCTTTTGTTTTCTTTTGGTTTCTGGTTGCAGTTAGGGCCTGTTTGTTGTGTCCAGCTTTTAAGCGCTCGAATCCTGGCCTGACTCGAAGCCTCTTCAGGCTGATGCCGGGGTTGTCAATCCTGCGGCTTTGCCTTTGGAAAACAGCTGTCGGACGGTTCCCTCTAAACAATTTTCCGCGCACTTGACAAGTCTGCAACAAGGGCCAATGTGCCTTTTTTTCTCATCATGCCATTGTTCTTGAATCACCCTTCCTTGTCCTCCTCCCCACACTGCGCTCATCATACGCGAGAGCCGGTCAAACAGAGGCTTTCCCGCACAAGTTGTGCCAGGCAGCTTGGACTGAGTCCAGGCTGTATGTTCTGACTGCCATTTGACTTGTACAGTCGAGTGGACTGCAAGCTCTGATGCATATCCTGTCTTGCCGAACGGAACGGCTATTCCTGAGCGTCCCAATGCTGTTTTGAGCAATCTACTGTCAATCCTGTACACAGAACCACTTTGCCTCTCTTTCTAGTCTCGTCATGGCTGTCCTGGTTTTGCTCTCTTTGCATCCGTCTTCTCCCATGCTCGCGTTCGGCAGGGTCCCAGGGCAGCCCTTGAGCCCCAAAAAGCGGAGTACCATGCGGAGAAGCCACCCACACCCATCCTGGACACCGTCAACTACCCCATTCACATGAAGAACCTCAGCATGAGAGTGAGTGCTCCCGTGCCTTGCTGAGCGCCACACAGTCCTGCTGGCGCTTTCAATGTGCTGGTGTGAGGAGTTGCTGGGAGTCTGAGTCCCAGGAGTTTGTGTATTGGGAGTTTCAGTCTACGAGATCTCTCTATTGCTCGGGGGAGGCTTGGTTGTTGCCTCTTCTGCCCCTTTTTGTGCTACTGCAGGAAGGAGCGTCTCTTGTTTTCCCAGTCATCTTTTTTGGCCCCCCTCTGTGTGTCACTGAGCTTTGAGCAGGAACTGAAGCAGTTGGCGGATGAGGTGCGGGCGGAGACTATTTTCACAGTATCCAAGACTGGCGGCCACCTGGGCTCCAGCCTTGGAGTGGTGGAGTTGACTGTGGCTCTGCACCATGTGTTCAATGCTCCGGACGACAGAATCATCTGGGACGTGGGCCACCAGGTGAGGCGTTCAAGACAGTATCATCTCATGTGTGGGCCGCCAGGTTAGGTGTTGAGGAGGAAGAGTTGGATCCCGGAGAGCCTGCTGAACACGAGGGTATCCTTCGGGTTCCCTGACGAAGGTGCTGGACTTCGCTGCTTGGCGGTCTGAGGTGAAGCCAGTGGGACGGACCAAATTCTCATTGTCAGGAGTTCCACAACACATTTCAGTTGGTTCGCTGTTCTCACTTTGTTAGGTGTTTGACCAAGCAGAAGGGCTGTGCTGAGAAGTGCAGCTGGTGGATGCTGACCATAAAGGACAATTGGTCTGATCGAAGGTGTGGCTAACGGGTGAAGGTGATGTGGAGGCAGGTTTGTTGTCTCCTGACGGCATGGGTCCCTTGTGAGTGGGGATGAGGCTATGTCTGCGATCTACTTGTGGACTCAAGTCGGAGTCGCTAAGTCGATGCGCTAAGTCGGGACCCTCGAACTCCAAGTGGACCAAGTCGGTGTGGGGTGAGAGGCAGGGGAGGTGGGATAGCAGAAGCAAGAACGTGCAAACTGTCATGAAAACTAGTGAACAACGAGCTGGCGCTCCTATCGTACATTTGCCTCAAGTATTTCAGCATCCTCCAGTGCCAAAATTGGAAATATTGCTGGTCAGCTGAGCGACACGGATACTTGGGGCTTGGGCGCCCCTGTAGACTGTGTTCTGACCCCAGTCGGTATATGGACTTGGGTCAAGTCGGCAGACTGGACAGACTTGGCGTCGAAGCTGACAAGTCGGAGTTGGTGGCAAACATAGGGATGAGGGTGGGTGGGGTGGAAAGAGGAGGAGGAGGAGGGTGGGGGATGAGGAGGAGGGGGAGGGGTGGAGGCAGAGGAGGAGGAACAGAAACAAGCATTTACGCGGCAGGGTCAGTTTACGGACTGTGACAGACGTTGAGTTCCGGGCTGGGATGCTGTTCCAGCAGTGTCAGGAGTAGTGTCTTCTGGCCTTGGCCTGGAACTAGAGCAGGCTGTGGACAGCCTGTGGGGCATGTCTGTGGAGGTGCTGGGACGGAAGTGACGTAGATTCCTCTCTAAGATCTACTCAGACATACCCCAAACGCCTGTCTCCTGTTCTGTGAAGAGGGTCCCGCTTTGTTCTCTGGTATAGTGTCCTCCTGCTTTCGGTTTCTTTTGTAGGGGCTCCAAGCAGGTTGTTGAGGCACAAGTGCAGCAGACGAAGCTAAGCATGTGGGCACGTTTCGGTGCCAGGCGTGCAGGTGGAGAGGCAGGCCTGGATTTCTTTGTCGGCCCAAGTGATTGTGGGATGTTGGGACAGGATGTGTGGTGCTGCGGCTTGGTCCTCCCTTTCCAGAGAATTTTAGCCCCTGGCAAACTGGGATGTGCTAGTTTTGCCCCTTGCCGCCCCATGATGGGTAGAAGGTGCTTTCATCTGTTATCAGCGAAGGGCAAAAGCTGTTAGTCCCATCGTTCCGGCCCGACTTGCTTCGAACATTGGAAAAGGCCTCTGATCTGACTCATCGACTCCTACATCTCCCAACTCCCCTCTCTCTCCACAGACGTACCCGCACAAGATTCTGACGGGGCGGCGGAACCGCATGCACACTCTGCGACAGACAGACGGCCTGTCAGGCTTCACAAAGCGCGCGGAGAGTGAATACGATGCCTTCGGCGCCGGCCACAGCAGCACCAGTATCTCTGCCGGACTTGGTGGGTCTTTCATTGCTCTTTGATCAAAACAATTACGGAGAGAATGTGCTTGCTTGCATGGCATTTGGTTATGAAACATTCGTGATACGTCTCGCGTGAGCCACAGAAGCCAAAGCAACTCTGCTGGATTCGGACCCCCCCCCCCCCCCCCCCCCCCCCCCCCCCTCTCCACCTCCTACCACCTGTCACTTTCACAATCAAGCCATGACCACTCTGGGGAACTGTGCTGTGGTGTGCTGCTGCTTAGACACCTGGTAGGAGCACAATGGTGTGCTCGGTTCCAGACTTTTCACATACGGCTGAAAGTGTTGACGACATACTCCTGAATTATTGTTGGAAGGGGTCTTCTGTGCTCAACTGCTTGAGTGGCTTATGCTTGTGCACAGAACTGTTTTGCATTGAGCTTAGCAGATAAATTGAGGAGAAAACGTGCTATGCCATGCTACACTATATTGTGCAATAAGGTCCTCCAAACGATAGTGCGGCTCGGGAATATCTCACATTTGAAGACCCTTACAACAATGCGAGAGTGTGCTTCTCGATTCGCCTGTGTAGGCGACTCGGGAACTGCCCTGCATCTGAGAGTGCGTCTTGATGGAGGGGCTCTAAATGAGTGTGCGACTCGGGAAAAGTATCGTTTGGAGGACCTTACTGTGCAATGCCATGACGTGCTATACCATGCCATGGCTTCATGACCTGTAGGCTTGTGGATCGTGGGTTCCACTTCTCTGCCCAACAGCTCACCCTTGGCTTCACTTTGTGTTGTGCTGCATTGTGGTGTGCTGCAGGCATGGCGGTGGGACGGGACTTGATTGGCAAGAAGAACCATGTCATCTCCATCATTGGCGATGGTTCGATGACGGCGGGCATGGCGTACGAGGCCATGAACAACGCAGGCTACCTCGACTCCAACATGATTGTCATCCTCAACGACAACAAACAGGTGTGCCAACTGTCTGTGGCGTCGTCAAGAGATTTCTGAAGTTGAAAGTTTCCCTTACCGAAAGCAACCAGGTGTACCAGGTGTGTGGCATGTCCTGTTAGCACTTCCCTCACCCTGTCATGAATGGCAACCAAGGCTACGACTGTGACAGTGACTTTCTGTGATTCCGACTGCCACTGTGGCTGCATCTGCGACCACAGCTGTGGCCACGGTTGCAAGTGCTGCTGGCCTCTACTGCTTTCTGCTCTTCTGCGCAGAGTGTCTGTTTTCTACGAGTTAGTTGACTTGAATTGCTGTCTGCTGTGCCCTCTGGCCTCACCTCAGTCAGACGTGAAGTCAAATTCTGCTCTTGTTGTCTTTGTACTTGTGTCATTTCACAAGTTCCACTCAGAACCTTGTCTTCTCTTGTAAACCCAGTGAAGTGAAATGTACTGCCTCTTTCCCTTCCCCCCTGGTTGAAGTCCTCTGTACAGTCTCTGAGCCCCCTTCCCCCTCACGCAGTCTGTCTTCAACTCCCTTCCTCTGCATTCTGAAGATGGAGAGGAAAGCAAGTATGAATAGGGTGGGCAAAAATATTGTATCGAGTCAATATTTATATCGATATCGACCCTCTATTGATATCGATATCGATATCAAGGGTCGATATCGATATG
>SZWC01017860.1:45507-58890 GCA_023375785.1 Penium margaritaceum | reverse complement strand
ATATATACACACACACACACACACACACACACACACACACACACACACACACACACACACACACACACACACACACACACACACACACACACACACACAAGTGTTCAGTTACGAATAAGGCATGTTTGGGGTCGTTGGGTCGATTGTCGAGCGACGAGTGTGGAGTCGCGTCGTAAGTGGTCAGATTTGAGAAGGTCCGCTGAGAAGTCGGGGTCTTCGAGAATCAACAGTGAAGATGCGAGATGCATCTTTACAAATTCACATTTTTCTCGGTGTGTCAAGAAGTTGACCAAAAGGTCATGATACATCTGTTCGTAGGTTCGCGAGAGTGGTCAAAGCTGTCGGAAGGTTCGGGAATATCCATTGAGGACGGGACACTTGTCCAGTTTTCCCTCCACCGTTGTAGTGAATATTGTGGTTCTTGCGACGTGATGGGTTGTTTGCGTAAATATAAAAATTCCCACTCGGGAAGATTAAGGACTCGTGTACGTCTCGTAAGTAACACTTCCTCCCCATTTAGCCGCGACGTCCTGACGCGCATAACCTGGCCTAGTGACGGTGGTAGTAGCCGATGATGAGATGATTGACGTCTTGAAGGGTTCCCAGTTGTAGGGTTCCCAGTTGTTATGCGCAGCGTCGTAGTTGTACCACTTGACGATGTATTCTGTTGTCTTGCCGCGTCATCGATGGCCGATGATGTCCACGATGACGTACTCTATGTCTTCGCCCACTTGAACGGGAGGTAAAGGAGGGACATGCCTGCCATGGAAGTTCTCTCCGGGGTCTCGGTAGTGTTTGATTCTGCTGACATGGAACACCAGATGAACTTGCATAGTGTCAGGGATTTTGAGTCACGCAACCACAGGGGTTTGCATGCGCTCAATCTCAAACGGGCCCAACCATCATGGTTTGATCTTTGAACAATCAGATCCCCGGAGTTTGATGTTTGTCGAGCTAAGGAAGACTTTGTCACCAGTGGCGAATTGTGTCGCTCCGATGTCGGTCAGGTGCTCGCTTCATCAATGCGATTATCTGTCATGTTTCCTCCTAGATGGTGGTGAAGTCTCTGTCAGGATGAGATCCGCGTGGTGCGGTCCTGAAATTTGTCTGATCATCTCTAGTGGTTCACGTCTACTATTTTGGGTGAATCTGAGACTGAGCGTGAGCTTTCTGGTCGCCTCACGCTATGTGAGCACGAATCTAGAGACAGTCCGTTTGCGAAGGGAAAAACGTCATTTTGAGTTAGTTTTTTAACATGGACATGATTACAACATTTATAGGGCTAGTCATGATCTTTTCAACGCACCAAACCGCGCTTGATTCCACCAAGCGTAGCTTAAGTTATGCTTGCTGAAGCGCAGGTCTCACCCACCACAGAAGCCTGACGTCGCCACTCGCCGTGGCGCCTTCGTTCCCGTGCGAAGCGCCCCCCACATGGTGTGGGGGGTCCCCTGCACTGTTTCCAAGCACCCTACCCACTTTTGGATCGTGTTTGGTGATGGGGTGTGACGAGGTTCGAAACCTGTCCGTGGACCTGCAGTCAGAATTTTGACGAAGTCCCCGAGTAACAAAACGTACTACTGAGTTTCGGACATCGAGCCAGGATTTTGGTGAAGTCCCTCAGTAACAACCTGCACTACTGGATCCGGTGGATGATCCACCTGCTCAGGCGGATCATCCACCGGACGCCTCGGCAGGCCTATCGGAGCATTTTATCCAGATGGTATTTTTGTTACTCGGTCCGGTCGATTATCGACCGGATTTTGAGTCGTAGCCGGCTCCCAGAGCCGCTGCGCATACCCCAACTTTGGAAGGCAATATCTCCCTCGATACATGTCCGATTTCAGCGAAACAACTTCCACCGGATTCAGCGACTTGTCAACTTTTAGGGGCAATCCTCCATTTTAGGATCCGAGCAATCTTCAAGTCACCAGATCCGTCGGAGCGGCGTTTCCACTTTCTGACGGCTCGTCGGCGCCTCCTGGCGCCGCTCTTGGGCATGCGGAGGGGCAACTTTTCAACATTCTCCCCCTTGCACCTTCCATGCCCGCTGCTCCTGCTTGCTCTCACTCATCTTCTGGTGCGCCCTCCAGCCCATCATAGCTGGTCATCCCAAGTCCGGCCACGCTCATCGCGTGCCGGTCCACGGGTTGCGCTTTGGTCATGCAATCCGCAAGCATGTTGTGCGTGCTGCAGTGCTGCAGCACCACCTGCCCCTTCTCGACCATGTCCCGTGCGTAGTGATAACGCACGTCGATGTGCTTTGTCCTCCTGTGCTGCGTTGGGTTGTTGGTCAGCGAGGTGGAGCCGGTGTTGTCCTCTTGCACCACCGTAGGCTCCAGTTGCGGCACGCCCAGCTCCCCCAGCAATCCGTGGAGCCACACCGCCTCCTTGACCGCCTCGGCCAGCGCGATGTACTCTGCTTCCACTGTGGAGGTGGCGACGCAGTCCTGCTTCCTGCTACACCACGAGACTGCTGCACCAGTGAGGAAGAACACGTAGCCGGATGTGGACTTCCGCTTGTCCACATCCCCAGCGTAGTCTGCATCCGTGTAGCAAACCAGACGCAAGGGGTCTGCCCGGCCCTTGCCTTCAAACCTCAGTCGCGTGTGCCGCGTCGCCTGCAGGTAGCGGAGGATGCGCTGGACCGCCTGCCAGCGTAGTGGCGCTGGATCGGCCACGTACTTGCTTACTTGGCCCACCGCGTAGGCCAGGTCCGGTTGAGTCGCCACCATGGCGTACATGAGGCTGCCCACCGCCAATTGGTAGGGCACCCCTGTCATATCCTCCCGCTCTTCTTTTGTTTGCGGCGCCATTATCGCACTGAGTTCACAGGTCGTGGAGACAGGACTGCACACTGGTTTGCAGTCCTCCATGCCGTACCGCTTCAGCACCTCGGCCACGTATTTGGCCTGCCCCAGCTCAAGCGTGCGCGCCCTCCGGTTCCGCATAATGCTCACCCCGAGGTAGAACTCCAGCTCCCCCATGTCGGACATCTGGAACTTGCTGCTTAGCTGCTCTTTCAGCTGTTGTAGGCTCGGCAGGTCTGAGGAGCACAAGATCAGATCGTCCACTTAAAGTGCGACAATCTGATGGAGCTTCTTGCTGCGCCGCACGTACACACTGTGATACGTCTCACAGCGCTTGAAGCCGGGTTGTGCCATGAAGCTGTCCACCTGTTGGTACCAGGATCGGGGCGATTGTTTTAGCCCATTCAAGGACTTGCGCAGCTTGCACACCTTGCCCTCCAGCGCCTCCACCCCCTCCGGCACCTCCATTTAGATTTCTTTGTCGATGATGCCATTGAGAAAGGCCGTCTTTACGTCCATTTGGTGGAGCTCCATGTCCTTCGCGGCTGCCACCGCAAGGATCGCCCGGATGCTTGTAAACTTGGCGATGGGGGCGAGCATCTCATCGTAGTGTTCGCCCTTACGCTGTGCATACCCCTTTGCCACGAGCCGCGCCTTGTACTTGTCAACCACACCTTCCTTCGTGAACTTGGTCTTGAAGACCCATTTGGAGCCAATGACCTTGGCATCTTTCGGCCTGTCAACCAGTTGCCACGTGTCGTTTTCAGCAATGGACGCCAACTCCGACTTGATGGTGGCGTCCCACTGCTTTCCCTCGGTCCGTACAAGCGCCTCTTGCGCGGTCGTTGGCTCCGTTGATGCAGCCACCATGCACTGCGTCATGCCGATCTATCGACCGGTGCCTGCGTCGAAACGTTTCCCCGCTCCTCGCTGCCTTCCGCTGCGGCACGGCAGTCTTGGCGGCGTCTCATTGCTCTGCTACGATCCTTCCGATTCAGCCCGCGCCGGTGAATCATCAACCGGACGGCTTCCCGAGGATTCCTTCCGCTCTGGTGAACCATCAACCAGACGGGCGGCGCGTCCGGAGGACTTTTCTGCGACGCCCGACGCAAACTCCGCCGGGAGTGCGCTCTTCGGCACCCGCGGTGCCTCCTTTGACGGATCATTCCACCGGATCTCCAGCCCAGCTGCATCGTCGTCAGAGTCCTCCGTGTCGGCTGATGCACCTGCTGCACCGCCGCGCTTCGACGCCGCATCATTGACCTCCACGTCCGCCGGCTCCTCCTCATAGTCAAGGAGCTGGAACCACTCCCCCTGTTTTGGAGTGTTCCCGACGCTCATGTTGTTGCTGCTACTGCTGAAGCTCTGCTGCTCGTCAAACTCAACATCACGGCTGCGGATGATCTCTTGCGTGCGCGGGTCCCAGAGCCGATACGCCTTTTGCGCACCTCAAGGTGTTCGGGTGCAAGGCGCACGCGATGGTGCAGGCGTCGCAACAACGCGACAGCAAGCTGGAACCGCGGGCGAAGCCGTGCTTGCGCCTGCTCCAAACCTCCTGCGGCATTTTCCAGCCGCCCTTACCCTTCAACACCGCTGTTGGGGTGAGGTTGATGGTGTAGCTCGCTGTACGCACAGCCTCCGCCCAGAAACCTCGCGACAACCCCGCATCCACAAGCATGGTCAGCACCATGTTGAGCAGCGTCTGGTTCCCCCGCTCCGCCACTCCGTCAGACTGTGGCAAGTACGGCGTAGTGGGTTCTCACTTGATCCCCTGCTGCTTCATCCACCCACTGCAGCCCAAGTACTCTCCGCCATTGTCGTTGCCTAGCGCTCTGACCTTCCGGCCAGTCTGCCTCGCCACCGCTACGACGTACTCCTTTAGACGGTCCAGGACCTCGCCTTTCCGCTTCATGAAGTACACGTAGAGTTTTCTGCTGCAGTCCTCAATGAAAGTGACGAAGTATCTCAAACCGCCGTTTGACGGTGTTTTGAACGGTCCGCACACGTCGCTGTGCGCGACCTCCAGCTGGTCCTTTGCGCGAGCCGCGTTCTCGTTGAACGGCTTGCGCGGCGCCTTGCCCAAAATGCAAGGCTCGCACTTTTTGTGTGCTGCTGCATCTGCTGCCGCGTCTGCACCATCGATGACGAGGCCTCTCACCATGTCGCGCTTCGCCATCTCCTTAACGGTTGCGGGTGCCAAATGCCCCCACCATCGGTGCCAGAGCTCCAGATCAGCGCTTCCTCTCTTGGCCATGTTGACGACGCGCTCCTGCGAATCTGTTGCGTCGGATGCCGCGGGGACCACCTTGGTCTCCACGATGTAGAGACCGTCCTCGCGCTTTGCCTCCAGCACGACCTCGCCGTTGCCGTCGATGCGCACCACTGCGCCTTTCCTGCAGAAGAGCACTTCATACCCCTTGTCTGTCAAGCGGCTGACACTCAAAATGTCAGACAGGCCTAGGACGTGCTGCACATCACGAATTGTGCACAGCTCATTCTTACCGCCCACCACGACTTCCACCTCCACGTCACCTTGGCCGGCCGCCGGCTCGACTTTGTCGTTCGCGACCACCATCGACTTGGAGGACTTCTCGTAGGTGACAAAACCCACCTTCTCGACTTGGGTGTGCTCCTCAGCCCCGGAATCCAGGCACTGCCTGTTGGCCTTCTTGAGGAAGTGGTTCTTGTTGCCGTTGAGGAGAGACCTGCCCTTGCTGTTTTTGCCACCGGTCTTCGCCTCCTCTGGGCACTCATGGGCCCAGTGGCCCTCCTTGCCGCAGTTGAGGCACGTACCTTTATTGACGCCCTTCTTGCTGCCGCCCTTTCCGCCACTTCCTTGGCCCCCGCTTCCACCACCACGTGTTTTGGTGACAAGGGCCGATGAGGAAGACGAGGACTCCCCGCAGCTCCGTCGCTACGCCTCGTTGCGGATGTACTCTGCGACCGCACCATAGGTGAGCTTGTCCTCCGACCATCCTCCAAGGACGGTGATGAGTGGGCCCCAACTGTCAGGTAGGGCCATGAGGAGGGCCATCGCCTGCACCTGCGTGTCAATCTTCCACCCCACGTCATTGTATTGCGAGGCGAGCGACTTGATCTGCTGCATGGCGGAGATGACATCATCTCCCTCCTCGATTCTCACCGTCAGGAGCCGCTTCATCGCGAAGACTTTGTTCGCGAGCGACTTGGATTGGTGGATGGCACAGAGCTTTTGCCAAGCCTCGGCTACCAGCTTGCAGCCTTGGAAGTAGCCCCACTGCGACTCGGCTGTCCCGGACACCAGGAGCATGAGTGCCTCCGTGTTCTTCTTTTCGAAGGCCTGCTTCTCCGCGTCCGTAGCAGTCGCCTCTGAGAGCACCTCCTTTCCCAACATGATGTCCAGCAGTCCCTTATGCGCGAGGTGCAGCTCAAACGACCACCTCCAGAGCCCGAAGCCCGGGCCGCCCGCATACTTCTGAATGGGCTGCGTCTCCTTCTGCGCCATGTGTGCAGCTGCTACTCCGACGAGTTCTCAGAACTTCACGGCGACGTCTGGCTAAGTCCCTCAGTAACAACCTGCACTACTGGATCCGGTGGATGATCCACCTGATCAGGCGGATCATCCACCGGACGCCTCGGCAGGCCTATCGGAGCATTTTCTCCAGATGGTATTTTTGTTACTCGGTCCGGTCGATTATCGACCGGATTTCGAGTCGCAGCCGGCTCCCAGAGCCACTGCGCATACCCCAACTTTGGAAGGCCATATCTCCCTTGATGCTTGTCCGATTCCAGCGAAACAACTTCCACCGGATTCAGCGACTCATCAACTTTTAGGGGCAATCCTCCATTTTAGGATCCGAGTAATCTTCAAGTCGCCAGATCCACCGGAGCGGCATTTCCACTTTCTGGCGGCTAGTCGGTGCCTCCCGGCGCCGCTCTTGGGCATGCGGAGGGGCAGTTTTTCAACAGTCTCGGCATTGAATTTTGACTGTGAGGAGGTTGCTGTGACTCCATACTCCAGCTGGTGTGGCAGGAATTTTGCCATACCCCACTTCAAATGGAGTTTTTCCCATTGCGTTGGAAACTACCGAATTACATGTGATTTTGGCGTTCGGGAGTCTTTTGCGCCCAATCCGTCCCGTGAGGTTTGCATAATGTTCAGAGAAGCTGTTCGAGTGTCTGATTTTTCCGCTCGATTTGACCATTGGTTTGAGGATGAAACGCCGTTAAAAGTTGAATTCTACTGCTGTAGACAGTCATCAATTGGCGCCAAAAACGGCTGGTGAATCGATTGTCTCTATTGCTCGTGATGATTCTCGGTACGCTATGTAGCCGTATGATGTTGTTTAGAAACAGCCGTGGTGTTCCCTCGGCAGCGACAGTGGTCGTTGTGAGGATGAAGTGGGATACTTTGGAAAACCTGTCGACGACCACAAGGATTGCGTCATATCCCTTGGGTGTGACCGGTAATCCTGGGACGAAGTCCATGGAGATGTCCGCCCATGGTTCCGTCGGAACAGGGAGCGGTTGCAAAAGTCCGGTTGGCCTTGTGCGACGGGGTTTTTGTCGCTGACATATGTCGCAGGTTTTGTGGACGTTGGCCACGTTGGATTGCATCTTGTCCCACCAATAGTTTTTCACCAGGCTCTTCAACGTCTTTTCCTCTCCAAAGTGTCCACCTGGTCCGGTGTCATGGCACTCTTTGAGCAGCATACGATGAAGTTTGTTGTTCGGGGGAATGACCAATTGGCGAGTGAAGCGTCTTCACCAATAGGGTACGTCGAACCAGTAGTTTGCTTTTTCATATCCCCCGTACTAGTCATAGCCTCGTGCAAACAATCACTCAAGGTACGGGTTTTGCTGTAGCTATAGTTTTGCCACGTCAGCCATTAAATCTGGTCAACTGCTGAGTGCAACTGCCGGATTGATTTTGCTTGGCCGGTACATGATATTGTAATGGAACCCGGATTCAAGGAACTCCATCCATTGGGTTTGATGTCAACTGAGGTTCGGCTGCATCTTCAAGTATTCTAACGCGTGGTGGTCAGTGCGCACGATGCATTGGCGACACTTCAGGTAGCATCGCCATGTCTTGAACGCGTGTACGACCGCCAACATCTCCTTCTTGTGTACTACGTAGTTGAGTTCCGTTCCTCGCAGATGTAGAGACATGTAGGCGATTGGTTTTTTGCCGTTGCCAAGGTCTTGCAGAAGGACCGCACGAATGGCCTGGTTTGATGCATTTGTGGACATGACATAGTTGGCTGTTGGATTCCTAATTGTAGGGTTGGCGCCAAAGTCAGAGCGTTCCGCAAAGCGGTGAATACTTCTTGTTTGCTGTCTCGCCACCGCCACTTGTTTTCTTTTTCATTGAGGTCGAAAAGAGGCACTCACACTCGGGCGTAGTCTCGTACGAATCACCAGTAGTAGTTGCAGAGTTTGAGAAAAACCTAAATTTCTCGAACGTTGGTCAGCGTTGACCAATGAGTGACTATTGCCATCTTTTTCAAATCCATGGTGATCCGCCCGCCGTTGATGACGTGACCCAAAAACTCAATCAAACGACAAGCGAAGTCGCACTTTTAGAGTTTTCCAAAAAACAATCTCTCTTTGTAAAACTTTGAGGACTTTTTTAAGATGTCCATCGTGCTCCTCCGGGGTCCGACAATACACCAGAATGTTTTCGTGGTCCACCACGAAAACATCATCAAGGTATGGTTGAAAAATGTTGTTCATTTCCACCATAAATGTTCCCGGGGAATCTGCAAGTCCAAACGGCACGACCGTGAACTCAAAGTACCCGTAGCGGGTTCGGAACGCCGTCTTCTTGACGTCGGCATCTGCCATGCGTATCTAGTCATATCCGTTGTATGAGTCAATTTTGCTTAAAATTCTGGCCCCTCAGAGTTGGTGTAAAAGTTTGTCAGCTTGGGGAAGAGGGTTGTGGTTCTTTGTGGTAGCGTCGCTCAACGCCCGATAGTCCACGCGCATCCGCATCTCACCATTTTTTTTTACGAACAGTATTGGTACAGTGTATGGTGACGTGGATAGGCAAATGAACCCCTGCCCGAGTATCTCGTCCAGCTACTTTTTTAGCTCGTTCAGCTTGTGATCGCTCATCCGATAGGCCCCTTAGATTGTGTGTCTGTTGCCTGGCTTCAGCTCAATGCGATGGTTGATATCTCTTCCAGGGGGTAGAGTTCTGAAGAGTTTGTTGGAGAAGGCTTTTGCAAACTCTTGGATGAGTGGTGCGAACTCTTTGGGTACCATCACGAACTTTGTTGATGCCAATGATGAGGCCCATGATGAGGCGGCTATTGCCACTTTGCTTCTCCCATTGGCTTGAGATGTATGAGCCACGCACGAGCTCCTTGTTGTATATTGTGCTTGGCCACGTTGAGCGACACGGGTTGTCGCTTTTAAGCTTCTGCGGCTTCCTCTACTGCTTCCACCTCTGCTGCTTTTGCTGTCGGCTTCCATCCGGCACAAAGAAGTTTTTGCTTAGTGCCTTCAATCTCCATCTAGAAGTCGCCGCTATTCCAGATGACCTGCAGATTATGCCAGTACAAGAAATTTTGTCCGAGGATGATTTTGTGATCGCTCATTGGACAAGACCTCCAGACCATTACATCTCGTAGATCTCCCACTTGTAGTTGTAGTGGTTTTCAGAGTCTCTGTAACTGTAGTCTCTTATCGACGTTTTATTGTTCAAACACCCCTGGTTCGGTCTGCAAACCCAGTTTGCAAACCATATCGTTGCTCACAAGGCTCTGTGAAGCTCCTCCATCCAAAAGTGCCGGTACCATTGTGCGACTTTTGCATCCTCGAGGCTCAACTTTTAGCTGCATTGCCAGTTGTTCGTCCTCCTACCCCTCGTTGAACTTTCCAATCTTAGAAACCCTCTGCGGTGGTGTAGGCCATTAAGCTGGGCGATCGTACGGCACAAATCGCTCCTCAAGGACAAGAGTTGCGCCTTTTACTCTTGTCCTTTGCCGTTTCCAGACTCATTTTCCTGCGACTTCCCCCTCTTTTTGGCCTACTTCTTTCTGTGAAAATTGCAAGCGATGTGCCCGACTTTTCTGCAGTTGTAGCATATTAGTGTATCTCTCTAGTCAACAGTGTCCACTTCCATCAGAGTCGAGGAGTCAGCCGACTGGTTTTTTTAATCTCCACGATAATGCTGGGTAGGAGGTCACCAGTTGGAGGATTCCTGGATCCAAGCTTTGTAGTCAGCAGTGTCGATCCTTTCTGCTCTTGTGATGCGGTAGGTCGTTCTGAATGAAAAAAATAGTGAGTGCTCGCCAGATATCTTGTTTGCCGGGGGCGATGTCCGCTCCGTTGATGATCTCCCAGAATCTCCACGTGTACTCAGCATGCTGGACTATTGACATAGACATTGGAGCTTGTACCGTGTGTCAGACTTCTGGTTCAGCCGTCCAAAGAGTGCCAGCATCGCGCGTGAAAATTCATTCCAGTCGGTTGGTGGCATCAGCGCATCTTGCCATTGTGGGTTAATCTGCTCCAAGGATAGAACGCCTTCGGTCGGCGATATTGGACGGGCGTCGTTGGCCGTTGATGATTCTTCGCCGGTCTCCTGTTGCCGTTGGATGGTCTTTAGATCGGACCACCAACTTAACGCCGTGCCACGCAGAAGCACGGTCATGTGGTCAATTCTCTTTTGGCCATGGCGACAAACCATCTGCCCCTACCAACGATGGTTTGTCGCCATTGGGTCCGCGACCAAATTGGTCGTCGATTCCATAGGGGTTGTTCCAGCTGTTGTGTAGCCTGCCATGCCAGTGTTCATTGCTGCTTGAGGGTTTGCGTGCATCGGCATGTTCTACTCCTCCATCGTTGAAGTCCTCGCCAAACTGTGTGTTGTGTGTTGTGCTCACTCACCTCACGTCATAGTCGCGAATTATGCGAAGTCTTTATGTGCGAGATGAGCTGACGGCTTGTCCAAGGTAGTCCTCCGGATGGATAAAGTAGTTAGATGCCTCTCCAACACCGTTGTGCTCTGATACCAAGTGTTATGCTGAACGGAGCGTAGATGGTGAATAGGTAGAAGTTGCAAGGTAGAACACGATTTAGAATTTGGGACACTTGAGAAACTTGTATTTTGCGGTAAGTGTACTTCGATGACAGGTGTCAAAATGATCGAACATATGAATACAAGTGTCCAGTTACGAATGAGGAAAAATCAGGGTCGTTAGAGCGATTGTCGAGCGACGCATGCGGAGCCGCGTCCTGAGTGGTCAGATTCAAGAAGGTCCGCCGAGAAGTCGGGGGTCTTCGAGAATTGATGGTGAAGATGCAAGATGCATCTTCATAAATTCATATTCCTTTCAGTGCATTAAGAAGTTGACCGAAAGGTCGTGATACGTCTGTTCATAGGTTTGCGAGAGTGGTCGAAGATGTCGGAAGGTTCAAGAACATCCATTAAGGGCAGAGCAATTGGCCAGTTTGCCCTCGACCATCGGAGTAAAGATCGTGGTTCTCGCAACGCGATTGGATGTTTGTGTAGTAACAGAAACACCCACTTGGAAAGATTAGGGACTCGTGTACGTCTGGTACGTAACACATTGTGGATAGCAAAGGTGGACCCTTTCTTGTGTGTTACGCTGAGCGGAACGTGGATAGTACATAGGGATGATGTCAGGAGCAATGGTGGAATGGGGGCGATTGGATATTTTGTGTTTAGCAATAGGTGTACTTAGATGATAAGTGATGGATATATTGAGTGCATTTATACAATGACAAGAATCACAACAAGGCATATATTGAGTGTTCATTGTTCGAGCCTAGCGACACGTGTGACTTTGCGTCATGAATGGTTGCTTTGATTATCTCTTTTGATAATATCTAGGCATGGTTTTATGTAAGTCTAGCGATGCTGAAAAGTCAATCAGACAGTTCCAAAACATCGCTACATTTTGTGATACTTCTTTTGATCCTTCTAGAAAGTGGTCAAAATTGTCGGAACATTTGGAAGCAAAACAGCGGAGGTCAGGGAAATGGCCAAAATGTCCTCAGCCACGACAGAACAACGTTGAGGTTGACGTGCAATGGGCCATGAATGTAAGGGGAAAAATTCCCATTTGCAGAGTTAAGGCACTCGTGTACCTTATGGACATAACACTTTCCCCTTTTTAGCCACGATGTCCAAGTGCATAAACAGAGGTTGGCCAGTGGCAGCGATGATAGCTGTTGATCAGATGACCGACCTCTTGAAGGTTGTTGTAGGGATCTCAGCTGTTATGCACGGCTTCATAGCCGTGCCACTTGGCCGATACTTTCTTTTTTTCCCACAGTGTTGATGTCTGAAGATGTCTTCCATCACGTACTCCGCATTCCCGTCCACTTGGATAGGAGGCGGAGGGATGACGCCTTGGCCGAGGAAGCTCTCAGTGGGGTCCCATAGTGCCTAAGCTTGCTGATGTGGAAGACTAGGTGGACGGCCATGTTGTCGGGCATGCAAACTGAGCACCGTCAGAGGTTTTATTTCCTCAATCTCAAACGCTCCCAACGATTGGGGTTTGAACCTTGTGTGGTATTGTCCACAGACTCTAATTTTTGCCAAGTCGAGTAGAACACAATAACCAGTGCTGATCATGTCAGCTAATGCTGTATGAACTCTTGTCTTGTAGCTTTTGAGACGAGATGTCTCATGTTGTATTATACAAACGAGACTGTGTCAACTGTGTACCGAATTGCGCGTGAAGTGCCTAGATTTTGTCTCGATCACCATTTCCATCGAAAAATCTAGACCTTGTTACACGGTTTTCCAGGGTTCAGAAACACTCTTCTTACTAGACAGGTATGAATTTTAGTAAGTTGGTATCTTTTCCCTCCCACATCGTCACATTAGCGGACAATGAGGAAGAATGGCCTTTTGAAATCTACACATTGGGTTTGGATGCAAAGAAAGGAAATCCTTACTTGGTCCTTGTTCATTCTGGGTTCGGGCACTTTGAAACATATGCTTTCATGTGATTCAAGAAGAAAAACTAAACAATACTCACCTTAAGATGGCAAGATATGAACATTGATGCCACACTATCAATAAGGGAGAAGTATACGTGATGTTTGTGAATGCATTCATTGTAAAAAATAAATCAACCCATAATGTTATCACTATGCAGCATGGATCTCATGCTCTTAGGGAAGATTAATGTCATGAGATTTCACCTTGCATTGACCATGTATGCCACCTTTAACTAAGTCTAGGTATTTTATGATGGCTATGTATCTCATGATGGTAAAAAGACACTTGGGTATCTCATGATAGCCAAGTATTCATTGTTCACTTCTCCAATGTGAAGAGGAGATTCCAATGGTGACATAAGTAGCAACATCATGACAAATGAAATCTTTGATAGTGGAGTGTACTCATTTAGGACAAGTCATGAGGAGATACAAATGGTTACATTTAATGTTAGCCGGACGTGGAAGGAGAACAATAGGACAATGAAGAGGAGAGCATAACTTCTTGCATAACTTCAACCTTGAAAACACCTCCATAGCTTTCACTTCTCCGCTTATCCCTATCCCATTGTCTTTCGTCTCTCTCTCTCTCTCTCTCTCTCTCTCTCCC
>SZWC01017860.1:25578-40766 GCA_023375785.1 Penium margaritaceum | reverse complement strand
TATATATATATATATATATATATATATATATATGTGTGTGTGTGTGTGTGTGTGTGTGTGTGTGTGTGTGTGTGTGTGTGTGTGTGTGTGTGTGTATTTGGTCATTTCAACACTTGTCATCGAAGTACACTTACCGCTGATTAGAAATTGCTCAAGTGTCCCAAGTTAACAATTGTGTTCTACCTTGCAACTTCTACCTGTTCACCATCTACGCTCTGTTCGGCATAACACTTGGTATCAGAGTGCAGTGGTGCTAGAGAGGCATCCGACTGCTTTACGCATCCAGAGGAATACCTAACACAGGCCATCAATGCATCTCGTATGTCAATACTTTTCAGACTTCACGACTACGACGTGAGGTGAGCAAGCGCAACCAATGACCAGCAACGGGTCTTCGGCGACGACTTCGGCAATGGAGGAGCAGAACTTGCCAATGCATGCAAACCCTGAAGCGGCAGCAAACACTGGCATGACAGGCTATGCGGCAGCTGGAACAACCCTTTACGACTTCGACGACCAATCTGGTCGCGGGCCCAACGGCGACAAACCAGCTGCCCCTACCAACAACCTTGACGACAAAAACAGGGACAACAGCTGGCACTAGACGACAGGCACGGATCAAGAAGGAATTGGTGAATAGGATCTCCGCACTTGAGGGGATCAGCATCCACCTGCTCCATAAAGTCAACATCGTGATGGAGGCTCTTCGCAACACAAGTGCACGTGAAGCGGTGCTCGTCGAGAGACATTCCTAACTCTCAAACAAACCCAAAATGTGTCCAGCTCCACCAGAAGCATTCATTCCTGCAAACTCAAAAGGACCGACGGTTCCGATTTGGCTGATAAGTTTGGAGGTGTACTTCACCTCTCGTGGGGTCAATGACGAAAATTGACCTTGCGGTTGAGCTTTTGTGTGGCATGGCATTAAGTTGGTGGTCCGATCTAAAGACCATCCAACGGCAGCAAGAGACTAGCGAAGCATCATCAGCGGCCAATGATGCCTGTCACATGTCGTCGACCGTAGGCGTTCTACCCTTGGAGCAGATCAACCCACAGTGGCAAGAGGTATTGACGTCACCAACCGACTAGAATGAGTTTTTGCACGCGATGCTCGCACAGTTTGGACGGCTGAACGCAAAGTCTAACGCACAATACAAGCTCCAACGTCTACGTCAACAGTCTAGCGTGCTGAGTACACGCGAAGACTCTGCAAGATCATCAGTGGAGCAAACATCGTCCCCAACAAACTCTGTTTTCATTACAAAAATAGCCTCAAACAAGATATCCGGCAAGCAATCGCCATTTCTGGCATCCATAACAACTTACCACAAATGATTGCAAGAGCATAAAGGATCGACAGCATCGACTACAAAGCTCGGATCCAGGAATCCTACGGCTGGTGACCTCCTACCCAACATTATCGTGGAAAAACAAAGTCGGCCAACTACTCGACTCCGATGGAAGTGGACACTGTTGAGTAGAGAGATACGTGAATCTGCTATAAACTACGGAAAACTCGGGCACATTGCTTGCAATTTTCCGAGAAAGCAGCAGGCCGAAAAGGGGGGAAAGTTGTAGAAAAATGACTCGGGAAACAGAAAAGGGCAGGAGTAAAAGGTGTAACTCTTGTCCGTGAGGAGCTATCTTCGCCGGAAGATCGTCCATCTGAACGGCCTACATCGTCGCAGAGGGTTTCTGAGATCAAAAATTTTGATGAAGGATACGTGGGTGACAAAAAACGATACTGCTAAAAGTCCAACCTCAAGGATGTAAAAGTCGTAGAACGGTACCGGCACTATTGGATAGAGGAGCTTTACACAGCTTCGTGACCAATGACAACTTGGTTTGCACACTGAACCAGGGGTGTTTAAGGAAAAACCTGTCAACCGGCCAAAGGCAAACGGACTATAAAACAAGGCCGACACAATAGCACACACCGTCCGCTCCTAGCATTTCAGCTAGGAGAAGATATCACCCTCAGGATCTCGGTTCCACACTGAGCAGTTCCTAGGCAATCACTTCCTAGCAAGTGTGTCCACGTAACACTTGGTCACTTCTGCGTGAGGTGCTAGTCAAAGACTAACTCTTGGGGCTTTGACCAACTAGTGTCTTCTTCATATTGTTCCTTAGTTGGAAAACTCTCTCAGGAGCATCTAAGGCCAGATTGTATGATTAGAATGAGGAATGAGCCTAGTACACGTAGTCCTAGGCCTGGCTTCTAAGGTGTGTCGGTAGTGACACTTTTGGAATGGCCACTCCACACCACCTCACCAACTCGCCAATTGGCGCATCCACTGACCGCCAAGTGGCACATCCCCCTCATGCATGAAGAAATGTCTAAGAAACTTCCCCTGTGCAGCAAGGTCAGAGACCTTCCTGCGCACATCAAGGCTTGATCGCAGGACCTCTTGTACCTAAGTCCAACATTATATCCGTTGCGCTACACTTCTGGTGTCTCGCTTCGACTTGCACCACAGACAAGGTTCGGAGGACTTACTGCAAGGGAGCAACACATGCCCAACCTGCCTGTTAAGCCACAGCAGTGGCCATGGGCACAAATGAACAAAACTCTCACCCTTGCACCTTAGGCCACCTGCTGTGGTAGTTTTCTTCCGCATGAACCCGTAGCTCTGTGTTGTGTTTGTGCACATCAGTTTCTTGGTCTTTGGTTCTCATCTCTTGCATCCACCATGCCGACTCCTCGAGCACCTGCAACATGCAAGTTGCTGTCTAACGGCTTTGTCAAGAAGTCTGCGAGCAATTTCTTGGTTGCGAGGTGCTCCAGTTCCACGACGCCCTTGGCAACAAGGTTACGTGAGTAGTGGTACCAAACGTTGATGTGCTTTGTACGCCGAGAGATTATGTCGTCCTTTGCCATAGCGATGACACTTTGGTTGTCGATGCGGATGACTGTTGCTTCCTCGTGTGGTGCCTTGATCTCGTCAAGCAAACTGCAAAGCCACTATGTTTCCTTGCACACTTCTGATAGTGCAATGCACTCTACCTCAACATGAGAAATCGAGACGCAGTCCTGCTTCCTACTTGCCCACGAGACCACACCACCATTGAGAAGACATGCAAACCTTTAGGTGGACTTCCTGTCGTCAATCCGCCCTCCCCAGTCCGTGCAACTGTAGCATGTCAGTCGCAGCGAGTCTGATCCTTCTAGACCTCCAAACCGGAGTCCCACGTGCCGAGTCTTTTTTAGGTAGCAAAAACTCCGCTTCATGGCCTGCCAATTTCCACGCCCAGGGTTGGCCACAAACCTGCTCACCTGGCCCAACGCATAAGCAATGTCAGGTCGCGTTCCCACCATCGCATACATCAGGCTCCCAACGGCGGACTGGTACGGAATGTTTTGCATCTCCTGCCGGTCTGCCTCGTTGCTTGGTGACATGGAGGAGGGGAGCTTACAGTCGGAGGGCATGGGGTTGCTGACGGGTTTGCAGTCCTCCATTTTGTACCGCTTCAAGGCGTCCATGATGTACTTGGTCTGGTTGAGCTCAATGGTGCCTGCTTTGTGGTTACGGTGAACAGCAATGCCGAGGTAGTACTCAAGAGGTCCCATGTCCTTCATCTTGAACCTGCCGGCCAGATTTTTCTTGAGGTCCGAAAGGGCCTCCTGCGAGGAAGAACACATGATAGGATCATCCACATACAACGCCATGAGCAGTAAGCCACGTTCTTCCTCCCGCACGTAGACGCTGGGATCATTCTTGCAGTGCCCGAAGGAGATCTTAGCCATGAAGCTGTCCATCTCCTTGTACAAGATCCTTGGGGCCTATTTCAGCTCATACAACACCTTCACCAGCTTGCACACCTTACCCTCTGGTGCTTTGACACCTTTCGATACCTCCATTAGCACCTCCATGTTGAGCTTCCCATAAAGGAAGGTTGTATTCGTATCCATCTGGTGGATCTCAAGGTCTTTGGCGGCAGCAACGGCGAGCAAGGACCCGATGGAGGCAAACATGACGACCGATGCAAAGGTCTCATCGTACTCAGACCCTGCGCGCTATGAGAATCCTTTTGCCACGACCCTTGCCTTGTACTTGTCGATGCTATCATCTTGCTTTTGCTTCAACCTGAGCACCCACTTTGAACCGACCATGTGAGTGTTAGAGGGTCTGTCCATCAGCACCCAAGTGCCATTTTCTTCGATGGACGCAAGCTTGTTGTCCACCGCCTCCTTCCACTTGGCCGCATCGGGCATTGCCAGTGCCTCAGCCATAGTGACCGGCTCTCCTTGAGCCAAACAGGACCAGCTCAGTCTAGTCCAGCTTCCGTTGTTAGCGTCGTACTTTGAAGTTTGTTTTCTCTGTCGTGTGCTGCGACGATGCATTGCTGGTGGATCTTTGCAATGCTGTTGCTCCTGTGCTGCTGGCTGGTCTGAAGTTAAGTTGTCTTCTTTTGAAGAGCCACTGGCCTTCGAGCTGGTTTCAAAGGCCTCCAATGTCTCCGACTCTGTGTCGGAGCTCGCCGTTGCGTCAGCCTGTGCAGCCGTTCTCCTTGCCACACCACTCTTCTTCAAGGCCTACCGCACTGGCACCACTTGCCAGTTTTCAGGAGCTTGATCTCCTGACTCCAGGAGCACCAACCACTCTCCCTATTTTGGAGCGTGTGTGGGATCAAGCACCTCTTCCTTGCCTGGTTTCCTCTTGTCAAAGGTCACGTCCCAGATGGTGATGAGTCTTCTTGCTGCTAGGTCCCACAGGTGGTAGGTCTTGTGGGCTGTCTCATAGCCCACCATCATGCAATTTTGTGCTCTTGCATCTAGCTTACCGCCACCCTCTCCCGCCTGGACCTTTGCCCATGTGGTGCAGCCGAAGACTTTGAGGTGTGATGCATCCGGCTTCTTCCCTGATCATACTTCTTGTGGCGTCATCTCTTGCTTGCCCTTTTTCTTGCCACGCCTGCCCAGAGCAGCCGCAAGAGTCAGGTTGACAATGTAGCATGCTGTTCTTGACGCTTTCACTCAAAAGCGTGGTGGAAGTTTTGCACCGAAGAGCATGCTGCGCACCATGCCGAGGATGGTCTGATTCATCCCCTTGGCAACACCATTGCTTTGTGGTGTGTAGGGAGTTGTGGGCTAGTGGTTGATACCTTGTTGCAATAACCAGTCCTTGCATGCTTCATACTCTCCGCCGTTGTCGCTTCGTATTGCTTTGAATTTCTTTCCAGTCTACCGCTCCACCATGACAACAAACCCCTGCATCTTTTCTCTAACCTCTCCCTTGGTTTTGAGGAAGAAGATCCACACCTTGCAGCTGTGGTCGTTGACGAAGGTCAAAAAGTACTTGCTACCACCATTTGACACCGTGCGAAAGGGTCCACACATCCGTGTGAATCAGGTCAAGGGCTGATTCTGTGCGGCGACCGTTGCACTCAAAGCGCGTACGCTTAGTCTTGCCTTGGAGGCAAGGTTCACACAGGCTGCTACACCCAACCGCATCCTTCTTACAACCATCCATGCCGCGGACCAGCTATTGTTGCTAAATGACTTGAAGTGTGCTATTTGCAACGTGCCCAAAGAGTCTATGCCACAGATCAGTGTCTTCGTCCTTTGCAGCAGAGGATACATTTTCAGTTTTCATAGGTGTACTCTCCTGCGTTGGTGCCAAGACCACTGCCTCCGCTGCACCCGCATGACACTCGTTTTTCGAGCTCTTCGTTGCAGTTGTTTGCAATACGTAGAGCCCGTCAACCCGTGGGACCTCTGCCACAAGATCTTTGTTGGTGTAAAGGACCTTGATGTCCTTGTTCCTGGCGACGACCGCCTCCTTCTACGCGAACACCATCGTCATGTCGTTGTCCGTTGTTTTTTAGATGGACAGGAGGTTTTCCGCAAATGAGGGCATGTAGACCACGTCACGTAACCGTAGATCCTTCTTTGCACCATTGAGGCTGATGCTCACCAACTTGTCTCCCAGGCCCTTTGCGTTCACCGACGCTACCGCTTGCGCATCTGAACCGCCGCTCGGTGGGACCGATGGAGATAAATCCAACCTGGTTGTTGCTAGAGTGATGGTCGGTGCTGGAGTCGAGCCCGAAAGCTCCTGGCCTGAGCAGCGCTGCTCCTTTTGCCAGAGGCGTGCTCTGTGTCATCATGTTGGTGGCTTCTTTGCCACCCTTTTTGCTGCCTTTGTTCCCACCGCTTCCGTCGTCTTCCTTGTTTGGCGACCTGCACTCTCTTGCCCAGTGCCCAGGTTTGCCGCAGTTGCGGCACTTACCCTGTCGCTTGGGAGCCTTGCCGCCATTGTTGCCTCCACAGCCACCAATTCCACTGCCACCTTTCTGACCAGAGGCTGAACCTTTGCTCCCGCGGCCACCGTAGCATGCGGCATGGACTGGGAAGTTTACCTCACTTTCGCTACGGTGCATGGCCTCATTCTGCACGTACTCGGACATAGCTATGTATGTCAGGTCATCCTCCTTCCAACCGTTCATGACGGTGATCATTGGGCTCCAGCTTTCTGGTAGCGCCATGAGGAGAATCATGGCTTGCATGTTACACGCGCTTGATCTTCTCGTTAGCTTCGTAAGCTAGCGTGTACCTGGCAATGATGGGAGCATACTTCTTAGCAATTGTGTTCCTGAGGAATGACATGAGAATATCATTCCGTTCCATCCATGCCTCGTGCTCCGGTGAGCCCACCGCAAGAACCTGCTCCTCTCCTCTTAGAAGCTTGATGAATCCGCACACTTTCATTGGTAGTTTGAACTGCCATCTCCATAGTGGAAGGTCGTTCCCCTCAAAGACCGGGATTCCTCCCAAAGATCCAAGACCTTGCGGCAGTGTGGTAGCACTCACGGTTGGTCCAGAGGTCTGACTTGTGGTAGCCACTGTTGAGTTTGAGGACTGCCCTGCGGCAGCCCCTGTTGTGTTTGAGGACTACCCTGCGGCAGCCCCCACTGTTCTTGATGGGCCAGCCATTTTAGCTGCCCTTCTCTGCAATCTGCATCTCTGCTACGTTGAGGATGATATAGGCTAATGTTAGCTGATTTCTGCTACCGGTTCAAACGTGCAGATCCGTTGCTTACCCCTCTAGCCGATGTTTACCCGCGAACAGAGAAGACAGATCACGCTAGTACACCCAGGGTCTTGCCTCCAAGGGCAGCGCTTGTCCTGGTTAGGACCAAAGGGTCGTGCCTCCAAGGGTAGAGCTTGTCCTTGGTCCCTGTGTGCTAGGTGCAAGTTCAGCCGTTGGGGCTGATGAAGTAAATGGAGCTGATGGAGCTGATGAATCTGGTGTGCGCTCCTGGAGAGAGAGTACCATAGTTGAGCAAAGCGTACCTTACAACTGGTCAGTGTGGGCCCATAACCCTTTGTTAACCGGCCTGAGGCAAACGGACTAGAAAACAGGGCCGACACAATAACACCTGCCGTCCACTCCTAGCATTTCAGGTAGGAGAAGATGTCACCCTCACGATCAAGGTTCCACACTGAGCAATTCCTAGGCAATCACTTGCTAGCAACTGTGTCCACTTAACACTTGATCACTTTCACGCAAGCTGCTAGTCAAAGACTAACTCCTGGGGCTTAGACCAACCAGTGTCTTCTTTACACTGTTCCTTAGTTGGAAAACTCTATGAGGAGCATCTAAGGCCAGATTGTATGATTAGAATGAGGAATGAGCCTAGTATGCACAGTCCTAGGCCTGGCTTCTAAGGTGTGTGGGTAGTGGCACTTTTGGGGTGGCCACTTTACACCACCTCACCAGCTCGCCAATTGGAGCATCCACTGACCGCCAAGTGGCACATCCTCCTCATGCATGAAGAAATGTCCAAGAAACTTCCCCTATGCAAGAAGGTCAAAAACCTTCCTGCGCACATCAAGACTCGATCGCAGGATCTCTTGTCTCTAAGTCCAACATGCTATCCGTTGCGCTACACTTCTGGTGTCTTGCTTGGACTTGCAACACAGACAAGGTTTGGAGGACTTAATACAAGAGAGCAGTGCATGTACAACCTGTCTGTTATGCCATAGCAGTGGCCATGGGGCATAAAAGAACAAAAAAACCATCAACAAAAGACTACACGTATGGAGAATCTGAGAACCACAACGAATTCAAGAAGGACATCTACAGGATGTAACGGTCCGGAGGTCTCGCCCAATGAGCAATCACAAAATCGTCCTTGGACGAGATTTCTTGTATGAGCACAATCCGCAAGTTGACTGGAACAACGACGATGTCTACATGGAGATTGACGGCGCCAAGCGACAACTTCCACATGCGGGACGGAAGCCGACACCACAAGCAGCAGAGGTGGAAGCAACTGAGGAAGCCGCGAAAGCCGAAAAATGACAACCTGTACAGCTGATACCATTCAACATGGCCAAGCATTGTATACGACAAGGAGCTCGTGCATAGCTCATACATCTTGAGCGAATGGGAGCAAGTGACTCATCTCCGGCCTCATCAGCCTCATTGGCATCAACAAAGTACGCAATGGTACCCGAAGAGTTCCCACCACTTATCCAGGAGTTTGCAAACGTCTTTCCCAATGAACTCCCAAGAACTATACCTCCTCAACGAGACATCGATCTCGCATTGAGCTGAATTCGGACAGCAGACCTACCATTCAAGGAACCTATCGGATGAGCGATCACGAGCTGACCGAACTAAAAAAGCAGCTTGACGAGATGCTCGGTTAAGGTTTCATCTGCCCATCCACGTCACCATACGTAGTACCAGTACTATTCCTGAAAAAAAGGAAAAAAAAAACTGGTGAGATGCGGATGTGCGTGGATTATGAGGCGTTGAATGAGGCTACCATAAAAAATTGCTACCCTCTTCCACGAGTTGATGAATTTTTTTACCAACTCCGAGGGGCTCAAATTTCAACAATATCGACTTACGCAGGAGATATCACCAGATTCGCGCGGCAAGCGCCGACATCGAGAAGACAACGTTCTGAACCCGTTACAGGCAATTTGAGTTCACGATCATGCCGTTCGGACTCACAAATGCCCCATCGATGTTTTTGGTGGCAATTAACAGCATTTTCCATCCACACATCGATGATTTTATTGTGGTGTACCTCGACGACATTCTTGTGTACAGCCGCACTCCGGAGGAGCACAATGGACATTTTTAAAAAGTCGTCAAAGTTTTACAAAGAGAGATTTTTTTTTGGAAATCTCTCAAAATGCAACTTTGGTCGTCGTTCGATCGAGTTTTTGGGTCACGTCATCAACAGCGGGCAGATCACCATCGATCCGAAAAAGATGGTAGTGGACGCTGATTGGCCGACGCCAACCAACGTTTGAGAAATTCAGGTTTTTCTTGGACTCTTTAATTGCTACCGGCGATTTTTGTAAGACTGCGCTCGAGTGTCAGCGCCTCTTTCCGACCTCACTTGAAAAGAAAACGAGTGGCGGTGGGAAAACAACAAACAAGAAGCGTTTGCCGCTTTGCGGAACGCTCTGACCTCGACGCCAGTCCTACGATTAGCCGATCCAAGGGTTGACTACGTCATAGCCACGGGTGCATCAGACCGAGCCATTGGTGCGGTCCTTCTGCAAGACCATGGCAACGGTGAAAAACCGATCACCTACATGTCTCAAAACCTGCGAGGACCAGAACTCAACAACGCAGTACACGAGAAGGAGACGCTGGCAGTTGTGCACGCTTTTAAGACGTGGCAATGATATCATCAGTGTTGCCAATGCATCGTGCGCACCAACCATCATGCGCTTAAATGTTTGAAGACGCAACCAAATCTCAGTCAACGTCAAATCCGATGGACGGAGTTCCTTGAATCTGGGTTCGACTTCGATATCAAGTACCGGCCAGTTCAAATCAATCCGACGGACACACTCAACCACCGACTGGATTTTACGGCTGACGTGGCAGCGCTAAAGATACAACGAGACCCGTACCTTGAGCGACTGTTGGCACGAGGCTACGACCAGCACGGGGGATGTGATAAAGCGAAATCCTAGTTCGACGCACCCTACTGGCAACGACGCTTCACTCGTCAAATTGTCATTCCCCCGAACGACGAACTTTGCCGTATGCTTCTGGAGGAGTTCCATGAAACTGGACCAGGTGCACATTTTGGAGAGGACAAGACACTGGAGAAGCTGGCAAAAAGCTATTCGTGGGACAAGATGCAATCCGACATGGCCAACGTATGCAAAACATGCAACACATATCAGCGACAAAAATCCCGTTGCACAAGGCCACCCGGAATTTTGCGACCGCTTCATGTTCCAACAAAAAATGGGCGAATATCGCCATGGAATTCGTTACAGGATTACTGGTCACACCCAAGGGGTATGACGCAATCCTCGTGGTCATTGACAGGTTTTTTAAAATGTCCCACTTCATCCCGACAACAACAACTGTCACCGTCAAAGGAACATCACGAATCTTTCTAAACAACATCGTGCGGCTGCATGACGTACCGATAACCATCAGGAGCAACAGAGATGGTCGATTCACTAGCCATTTTAGGCGCAAGCTGATGACTCGCTACAACAGCTGAATTCAACTTTCAACGGTGCTTCATCCTCAAACCGTCGGTCAAACCAAGTGGATGGATCAGACACTCAAACGAATTCTCCGAACACTATGCGAACCTTACCGGACAAATAAGGCACAAGAACTCCCAACTGCCGAAAACGCACATAAGTCAGCTGTATTAATCGTAACGGGGAAAAATCCATTTGAAGTGGTGTAGGGAAAAATTCCTGCCACACCAACTAGACTACAGAGTTGTAGTAACATCCCCACACTTGACGTTCAACGCCGAGACTTCACCACCATCTGGGACAAAACGCTGTAGATACTCCTGAAGACACAAGCACCGATGAAGCAAGCAGCTGATGGACATCCTAGTGATGACGTATTCGCCACTGGTGACAAATTCCTCCTCAACTCGGCAAACATCAAACTCCGCGGATCTGACTATTTGAAGCTCAAACCCCAATGATTGGGACCGTTTGAGATCGATCGCATGCAAACCCCTGTGGTCGACGTGACTCAAACTCCTTGAAACTATACAGGTTCATCTGGTGTTCCATGTGAGCAAACTCAATCACTACTGAGACCCCGGAGAGAACATCCCTCGCAAGGATGTCCCTCCTCCGCCTCCTGTTTACGTGGACAAAGACACAGAGTATGTCATCAAGGATATCCTCTGCCATCAATGACGAGGCAAGACGACAGAATATCTTGTCAATTGGCATGGCTACGACGCCACACATAATAGCTAGGAACCCTATGATAACCTCCGAGACATTGATCACCTTATCAACGGCTTCTACCGCCTTCACCGGGCCACATCCGTACGTGCGGCGAGTCGTCGCGGCTAAAAGAGGGGGAAGTGTTACATACTAGACGTACACAAGTCGGCAATGTTTCCAAGTGGACATTTCTAATGTTACACAAATAGCCCATCACGTCGTGAGAACCGCGATATTCACTTCGACGGCTGAGGGCAAAGTGGCAAACTGCCCCGCCCTCGGTGGATATTCCCGAACCTTCCAATGTTCGACCACTCTTGCGAACCTTCCAAGCTTTGACCACTCTCACAAACCTACGAACACAAGTATCACGGCCTTTCGGTCAACTTCTCGACACACCGAGACAAATCTGAATTTATCAAGATGCATCTTGCATCTTCACCATCAATTCTCAAAGACCCCCGAATTCTCTAAGGACCTTCTTCAAACAGACCACTCAAGATGTTACGCACGCGTCGCTCAACAATCGACCCAATGACCCCGACTAGGCGTCATTCGTAACTCAGCACATGTGTATACATGTTGGACAAAGTAGTAATATGCCCATCGCTTCGGCAAATAAATCAGTGGTGTACATTGTCAAAAACAAACGGACGGCGGTGTCCAATGTTGAAACCGATATGTGAGCGGTGTCCATTGTGGGGAAAATAATGACAACGGTGTCCATAGTGAAAACCGACATGATAGCAGCGCCCCCGGTTAGTGTCCGTCATGGGCACGCTTGACATATGTTTCATTGTTTCAAGAGATTCGAGGTGGATTCAAACATTGATGATGAGATGACTTGGTGTTGCATCGTCTTCCGACATGAGGGTAATATGGAATCAAATTGACGTGGTTTTCTAGGGCTTTGACGTCTTGTTCAAGGTGGTATGACATATGATATTTCAAGGATTCTGCTTGCAGGTGTGCACTATACACCACATGGCTGCTTGTGTCATCTCATTGCATTGATTAACGGATCCTTGAAGTTTACTAGACCGCAAATTGGTTCTCCTGGAACGCGTCCCTGTCTTTGCACGGATTCCTATCTGATTTTGACAGCTTGTCTCGTTGGACATTCTGCCGGTTTCCCGAGTCGCAAAGTACCTCCCATCATGGAGGACTACCATGTGCTTCCCTTGCCTTCTGTCAAACCTAAGCATGGAAAACATTTTTCTCCGCATCCACGGTTGTGCGTCGTGGGAGGTTCTCGCCTTTTTGGCCATTGTGGTGCAGTTCATCATCAATGATGTTGCACGCCCTCACAAATGCCTCATGCCACGCGCATGGGAGATGAATGTGAACATCTAAGTTATTCAGAGCCATGTTTTCTACACGAGGTGCCCATGTTGTATCCCCATGGCATGGAAGATGCACCACAGAGGTGGTGGGGCCATCATGCCTTCATGGTTCCCGCTCGACGACTGCGTCCACGAATTGACAGACGAGCCTTGCTTGACGCAGTAGACTAATCCTCACAAGGAGGAAAATGCATGGCGCACTGCAGTGGACGGTGCCCCACGCTGTGAAACTGAGGGTCCCGTGAGGACGTCCCGTGCTGGTGGTCGTGTCCACTCAACCAAGGGCCTGCCCGTTGGGTCCGATGATGAGGCGAGGGCAACCAACGCCATGGCAAGGGCTGCCTCCCCAAACATCGCCAAGCCGACCTCACACCCTGTAACTCCGAGGAAGTGGAGTGGTGAGATACACTTCCCCGGCAGCTCATCATTTGAGACCATGGTAGCCTATAAAGCTACCGTGGAAGAGTATGCGGTTCACAACCGCATATCGTTAAGGTGGCTGAAGAGCGATCGCACGTGTTTTGTGGCACAGTGCAAGTAGCATGTCACCAAGAAGTGCCCGTGGATCGTACGTGCAACGTACAGCAAGAGGTCTGGAGCGTTCAACATAACGTCCTTCACTGATGGCCACCTTTGTGACCCCAGAGCTAGCCGGGGTAGCCCAGTGCGCTCCACGTGGTGGATGGCAAGGCACATTGAAAGCATCCTCATTGAAGGCAACACCAAAGTTGCTACAGACAGTCGTAACGAAGGTTTCCAACACCAAGATACTCTACACCACCCTATACCGCGCCAAGAAGGCCTGCCTGGAGAAGATGTACGGGACGAAATCAGATTTGTGGAGCATGTTTCTTGGATACATGGATGAGGTATGTCTGACTTTTCTCTCTTCTTTTTATGGTTCTTTTCTAATGCCTCAGTTCTGTTCTTAGTTTCGGGCTAATCGTGTTTAACCAGTTGTTTCATGCAGCTCTTGAAGGTGGACCCGTTGGCCATCGCGAAAGCTGAGGAAGACAAGGAAACTGGCGGATTTGACCGGGTGTTTGTCACACCCGGAGCCTACCGCAAAGGTTTTGAGTACACTCGGCGAGCGCTCGTCATACATGGTACCCACCTGAAGAATGGGCACAAGTAGGTACTATTGATCATGCTGTTTTTCTACGCGAACGACAACGCCATGCCCGCGGCCTACGCTTTGGTGTCTGGAGAAGACGAGCGCAGCTGGATGTGAATCTGCAAGCTTGTGGTAGCAGCCTACTTGACTGTCGCACATGTTGGAACCACGGTTATTTCAGACCGTGAGAAAGGCTTGGCGCATGCCATGGAGGCCAAACGACTGGGTGCAACACACAAGTAGCGGCGTACAATTCCAAAGACTGTGGACTACCTGCTGGGTGGTAATGGAGAGCCCGACATCCCCAAAGTTATGGTTAATCACCCTTAATTCATACACTCGAAAATTGGTGTAACAAAAAGTTTATTCCTATGTACAAACATTTTTCATAAATGATCAATATGATTTCATGTCACTAGAGCCCAGATGTACATTCCTTTCATAAGGTGCTAGTTATCATGGAATTCAGGTACTATGTACTAGCATTTTTAGAAGTCCTTGTTCACAAATACGTTCACTTCCCAATACACTTATCAATACAAAGTTTCAGGGGTGAAGTGATCGGTCATATAAGCATCCCCAAGGAACCATGGAGCAGGCTTCACTGCCCTGTACCTCGCGGAGGGCACACCACCATCAACGCCATGGAGTCTCTCAACGGCAATCTTGTAGAGCTCCAGAAAATGTACCCGTACTTCTTTTTCATCAGCCTTCACGTGTTCGTGTAGAGGCTCTGGCTCATTCGCCGCAAGATGGCTCATGACGCCGAGGGCAGCATCGTAGCGGCGCTATACTTGAAGGTGAAAAACAATTGTGATGAGAGCCGAGAGTACACTCTGGACCTGGATGGGGATGAGGCTATACACTGGACAAGTAGCACAAGAGTGCGCCCAAATGGCACTCCATGCAACGTCAACATCAAGACCAAAGAGTGCTCGTGCGGCCGCTGGCGTGAGTATGGGGTGCCATGCCCACATGCCTGCAGTCTCTTGTTAGAGAATTCCCTCAATCCCGTGGCGTACGTGGACTTTGGTTGCCTCAACCTCAGCTACAAACGGACGCACAACGCTCATTTCCCCTTGCCAAAGGTCAGGCTTGTGAAGCTGGCTACCCCGAAGTGGAAGCAGTATGGCCCAAGTCGTGGGCACGGGCGTCCGACCACAGTGAGATTGGTGAAGTACGCCAGAGTGAAAAGGCGGCGCATATGTGCCCGCTATGGGAAGCAAGGCCATGTGCGTCGGTCATGTCCAAACATGGAGACCCTAACCCTAGAGCGAGATGGCTGCCACACGCGTCACAGAGCTAGAGGCAGAGTATCGCATGAGGGCTTCGTGCAGGTCAAAGGTGGATGCTGTGGGGTACTCCGGGGATGAGGCAGAGGATGCCCCCCCTGTTGAAGAGGAGGCAGAGTCAGTTGAGGAGGAGGAGGAGGAGGATGAAGGCAAGGAGGAGGGACAGGAGGGGGAGGAGGAGGATGACGAGGAGGGGGAGGAGAGGGGGGCCGAAGGGGGAGGAGGAGGACGAGGGGGGGAGAAGGGGG
>SZWC01017859.1:39805-52119 GCA_023375785.1 Penium margaritaceum | reverse complement strand
CGCATCCAGTTTGCACCACTCCACAACCTGTTCGCCCCACTCCGCAACCAGTTCGCACCACTCCGAAACCAGTTGGCACCACTCAACAGCCCATTCGCACCACTCCGCAAGCAGTTCGGACCACTCCGCAACCAGTTCACACTACTCCGCAACCAGTTTGCACCACTCCGCAACCAGTTTGCACCACTCCGCAACCAGTTCGCACCACTCCGTAACCAGTTCGCACCACTCCGCAACCAGTTCGCACCACTCCGCAACCAGATGGCACCACTCTGCAATCAGTTTGCACTACTCTGCAATCAGTTCGCACCACTCCACAACCAGTCCGTGTGAGTGTGTGTAAGTGTATGTAAGTGTGTTTAAGTGCGTGTTAGTCTGTGTAAGTCCGTGTAAGTGCGTGTAAGTGCGTGTAAGTATGTGTAAGTGTGTATGAGTGTGTGTAAGTGTGTGCAAGTATGTGTAAGTGCGTGTAAGTCAGTGTAAGTCCATGTAAGTACGTGTGAGTACGTGGAAGTGCGTGTAATTACTTGAAAGTACTTGTAAGTGTGTGTAAGTGTGTATGAGTACGTGTAAGTGCATATGAGTGTGTGTGAGTGCGTGTAAGTACGTGTAACTGCGTGTAAGTGCATGTAAGTGTGTGTAGGTGCGTCTAAGTACATGTAAATGCGTGTAAGTACGTGTGAGTGCGTGTGAGTGTGAATGAGTATGTGTAAGTGCATGTAAGTGCGTGTACGTGCATGTAAGTCCATGTAAGTACGTGTGAGTGTGTGCAAGTGCATATACGTGTGTGAAAGTGCGTATAAGTACGTGTAAGTGTGTATAAGTGTATGTTACTACGTGTGAGTGCGTGTAAGTGAGTGTAAGTGTGTTTAAGTACGTGTAAGTCTGTAAAAGTCCGTGTAAGTGCGTGTAAGTACGTGTAAGTGTGTGTAAGTACATATGAGTGTGTGTAAGTGTGTACAAGTGCGTATAAGTGTGTGTAAATGCATGTAAGTACATGTAAGTGTGTGTAAGTGTGTGTAGGTGCGTGTAAGTGTGTGAAAGTGTGTGGATGTGCGTGTAAGTCCATGTAAGTTAGTGTGAGTGCATGTAAGTATGTGTAAGTGCGTGTAAGTGTGTGCGAGTGCGTGTAAGTGCATGCAAGTGGGTGTAAGTGCGTGCAAGTATGTGCAAGTGCGTTTGAGTGCGTGTAAGTGTATGTAAGTACGTGTATGTGCGTGTAAGTCCATGTAGGTACGTGTAAGTGTGTGTAAGTGCGTGTAAGTGTGTATAAGTACGTGTAAGTACGTGTAGGTACGTGTAAGTGTGTGTTAGTACGTGTAAATGTGTGTGAGTACGTGTAAGTATGTGTGAGTGTGTATAAGTGCGTGTAAGTGCATGTAAGTGAGTGTAAGAACATGCAAGTGCGTGTGAGTGCGTGTAAGTGTGTGTAAGTGTGTGTAAGCGAGTATAAGTCTGTGTAAGTGCGTGTGAATGCGTGTGCCTGCATGTAGGTAGGTGTAAGTGCGTGTAAGTACGTGTAAGTGCGTGTGAGTACGTGTAAGTGCCTGTAACTACGTGTAAGTTCGTGTAAGTTTGTGTAAGTGTGTGTTAGTGCGTGTTAGTGCGTGTAAGTACGTGTAAGTGCATGTAAATGCGTGTAAGTGCGTGTAAGCATGTGTAAGTGTGTATATGTACATGTGAGTGCGTCCAAGTGCGTGTAAGTGTGTCTAAGTGCGTGTAATTGCGTATAAGTGCACGTAAGTGCGTGTAAGTACATGTAAGTGTGTGTGAGTTTATGTGAGTGTATGTAAGTGTGTGTAAGTGCGTGTGAGTGCGTTTAAGTCCGTGTAAGTGCGTGTGAGTACATGCAAGTGCGTGTAAGTGCGTGTAAGTACTTGTAAGTCCGTGTAAGTGCGTGTGAGTACGTGGAAGTCCATGCAGCTGGTTGTAAGTGCTTGTACGTGTGTGTAAGTACATGTAAGTGTATGTAAGGCTGTGTGAGTGCGTGTGAGTGCATGTACATGTGTGTAAGTGCGTGGTAGTGCGTGTAAGTCCATGTACACATGTGTGAGTATGTGCAAGTGCGTGTAAGTGCATGTAGTTATGTCTAAGTGCGTGTATGTCCGTGTATGTGCGTGTGAGTGCATGTGAGTGTGTGTGGGTGCGTGTAAGTGCGTATAAGTACGTGTAAGTCTGTGTAAGTATGTGTGAGTACGTGAAAGTGTGTCCAAGTGCGTCTAAGTACGTGTATGCATGTGTAAGTGCGTGTAAGTGCGTGTGAGTGTATGTAAGTGTATGTAAATGTGTTTAAGTGCGTGTAAGTCCGTGTAAGTCTGTGTAAGTGCGTGTAAGTGCGTGTAAGTATGTGTAAGTATGTATGAGTGTGTGTAAGTGTGTGTAAGCATGTGTAAGAGTGTGCAAGTGTATGTAAGTGCATGTGAGTACGTGTTAGTGTGTGTAGGTGCGTGTAAGTACGTATAAGTGTGTGGAAGTGCTTGTACGTCCGTGTAAGTGCGTGTGAGTATGAGTAAGTAAATGTAAGTATGCATAAGTGCACGTGAGTGCGTGTAAGTGCGTGTAAGTGCATGTAAGTGTGTGTAAGTGGGTACAAGTGCGTATAAGTGTGTGTAAGTTTGTGTAAGTGCGTGTAAGTGTGTGTACGTATGTGTAAGTGTGTGTAAGTACGTGAAAGTACGTGTAAGTGTGTGGAAGTACTATAAGTGCGTATAAGTGGTTGGAAGTACGTATAAATGCGTGTGAGTATGTGTAAGTGTGTGTTAGTGTGTGTAAGTACGTCTAAGTGCGTGTAAGTTCGTGTGAGTGCGTGTAAGTGCATGTAAGTGCATGTAAGTGCGTGTAAGTACGCGCAAGTGCATGTGAGTACGTGTGAATGTGTGTAAGTGTGTTTAAGTGCGTGTGAGTCCGTGTAAGTGCGTGTAAGTGCGTGTAAGTGCATGTAAGTGTGTGTAAGTGCGTATAAGTACGTGTAAGTGTGTGTAAGTGTGTGTACGTGCGTGTAAATGCGTATGAGTGTGTGTAAGTGCGTATGAGTACATGTAAGTACGTGTAAGTGCGTGTAAGTACGTGTGAGTGCGTGTAAGTGTGCGTGAGTACGTGTGAGTACGTGTAAGTGCGTGTAAGTACATGTAAGTGCATGTGAGTGCGTGTAAGTGTGTGTAAGTGCGTGGAAGTTCATGTAAGTACGGGTAAGCGCGTGTAAGTGTGTGTGAGTGTATGTACATGTAAGTACGTGTAAGTATGTGTAAGTGTGTATAAGTACGTGTAACTGCGTGTAAGTGCGTGTAAGCATGTGTAAGTGCGTATAAGTGTGTATACGTCCGTGTAAGTGCGTGTGAGTGTGTGTAAGTGTGTGTAAGTGCGTGTAAATACGTGTAAGTGTGTGTAAGTATGTATGAGTACATGTGAGTGCATGTGAGTGCGTGTAGGTATACATAAGTGCGTGTAAGTGCGTGTAAGTGTGTATAAGTGCGTGTAAGTGCGTGTTAGGGGGTGTTGTTACGTGTAAGAGCGTATAAGTACGTGTGAGTACGTGTGAGTGTGTGTAGGTGCGTATAAGTGTGTGTAAGTACGTGTAAGTGCCTGTAAGTACGTGTGAGTGTGTGTAAGTGCGTGTAAGTGCGTGTAAATGTCTGTGAATGCGTGTAAGTGCGTGTGAGTGCCTGTAAGTGCGTGTGAGTGGGTGTAAGTGTGTGTGAGTGCGTGTAAATACGTGTAAGTCCGTGTAAGTGCGTGTACGTGGGTGTAAGTACGTGTAAGTATGTGTAAGTGTGTATAAGTACGTGTAACTGCGTGTAAGTGCGTGTAAGTACATGTAAGTGCATGTGAGTGCGTGTAAGTGTGTGTAAGTGCGTGTAAATACGTGTAAGTCCGTGTAAGTGCGTGTACGTGGGTGTAAGTACGTGTAAGTATGTGTAAGTGTGTGCAAGTCTGTGTAGGTCCGTGTAAGTGTGTGTGAGTGCGTGGAAGTGTATGTAAGTGCTTGTAAGTGCTTGTATGTGCTTGTAAGCGCGTATGAGTGCATGTAAGTGCGTGTGAGTGTGTGTGAGTGTGTGCAAGTGTGTATAAGTGCGTGTCAGTACGTGTAAGTTGGTGTAAGTGCGCGTAAGTACGTGCAAGTGCGTGTTTGTGCGTGTAAGTGCATGTAAGTGTGTGTATGTACGTGTAAGTGTGTGTGAGTATGTGTGAGTGCGTGTGAGTGCGTGCAAGTGTGTGTGTAGGTACGTCCAAGTGCATGTATGTCCATGTATGTGCGTGTGAGTGCATGTGAGTGTGTGTGAGTGTGTTTAAGTGCGTATAAGTATGTGTAAGTCAGTGTACATACGTGTGAGTACGTGCAAGTACGTCTAAGTACGTGTAAGTGCGTGTAAGTGTGTGTAAGTGCATGTAGGTGCGTGTGAGTGTGTGTAAGTGTATATAAGTGTGTTTAAGTGCGTGTAAGTGCGTGTAAGTGTGTGTAAGTCCATATAAGTGTGTGTAAGTGCATGCAAGTATGTGTAAGTGTGTATGAGTGTGTGTAACTGTGTGTAAGTATGTGCAAGTGCGGTTGTGTGTATGTACGTGTAAGTGTGTGTGAGTATGTGTGAGTGCGTGTGAGTGCGTGTAAGTACGTGTAAGTCTGTGTAAGTACGTATAGGTCCGTGTAAGTACGTGTGAGTGCATGCAAGTGCGTATAAGTGCGTGTAAGTATGTGTAAGTACGTGTGAGTACGTGTAAGTGCGTGTAAGTGCGTGTGATTGCGTGTAAGTGTGTGTAAGTGTGTTTATGTACATGTGAGTCCGTGTAAGTCCGTGTAAGTACGTGTAAGTGTGTGTAAGTCCATATAAGTGTGTGTAAGTGCATGTAAGTACGTGTAAGTGTGTGTAAGTCCATATAAGTGTGTGTAAGTGCATGTAAGTACGTGTAAGTGTGTGTAAGTACGTGTACGTACGTGTAAGTGCGTGTAAGTGTGTGTGAATGCGTGTAAGTGCGTGTGATTGCGTGTAAGTGTGTGTAAGTGTGTTTATGTACATGTGAGTCCGTGTAAGTCCGTGTAAGTGCATGAAAGTGTGTGTAAGTATGTGTACGTGCATATGAGTGAATGTAAGTACGTGTAAGTGTGTGTAAGTGTGTGTAAGTGTGTGTAAGTGCGTGTACGTATGTGTGAGTGTGTATAGGTGTAAGTGCGTGTAAGTGTGTAGAAGTACGTATACGTCCGTGTGAGTGTCTGTACGTGCGTGTGAGTGTGTGTAAGTGCGTCTAAGTGCGTGTAAGTGCGTGTGAATGCGTGTAAGTCCGTGTAAGTACGTGTAAGTGTGTATAAGTGTGTACAAGTGTGTGTAAGTGCGTGTAAGTGTGAGTAAGTGTGTGTAAGTACGTGTACGTCCGTGTAAGTGCGTGTAAGTGCGTATAAATGGGCGTGAGTGCGTGTAAGTGCGTGTGAGTGCATGTACGTACGTGTAAGTGCGTGTAAGTGCGTGTGAGTGCGTGTAAGTGCGTGTAAGTACGTGTAAGTACGTGTAAGTGCGTGCAAGTGCCTGTGAGTGTGTGTAAGTGTGTGTAAGTACACGTGAGTACGTGAAAGTCCATATAAGTACATGTGAGTGCGTATGAGTGCATGAAAGTGTGTGTAAGTGCATGTAAGTACGTGTAAGTGCGTGTGAGTACGTGTGAGTGCGTATGAGTGTGTGTAAGTGCGTGTAAGTGCGTGTAAGTGTGTGTAAGTGTGTGCGAGTGCATGTGAGTGCGTGTAAGTATGTGTAATTTGGTGTATGTGTGTGTATGTCCGTGTAAGTGCGTGTAAGTGCGTAAAGTACATGTAAGTATGTGTAAGTGCTATAAGTGCGTATAAGTGCGTGTAAGTGCGTGTAAGTATGTGTAAATGCGTGTGAGTGCATGTAAGTGTGCGTGAGTATGTGTAAGTGCATGAAAGTGCGTGTAAGTGCGTGGAAGTGTGTGTAAGTGTGAGTAAGTGTGTGTAAGTACGTGTAAGTGCGTCTAAGTGTGTATGAATACGCGTGAGTGTGTGTTATTATGTATGAGTACGTGTAAGTGTGTGTAAGTGTGTGTATGTGCGTGTGAGTGTGTGTAAGTGTGTGTAAGTACGTGTAAGCGTGTGTATGTACGTGTAAGTATGCGTAAGCAAGTGTAAGTGCATGTAAGTGTGTGTAAATGTGTGTGAGTGCGTGTAAGTCCGTGTGAGTGTGTGTAAGTGTATGTGAGTACGTGTAAGTGTGTGTAAGTGCATGTAAGTACATATAAGTGTGTGTGAGTGCGTGTAAATTCGTGTAAGTATGTGTAAGTGCATGGAAGCATGGGTAAGTGCGTGTAAGTGCGTATAAGTGTGTGTATGTACGTGTAAGTACGTGTAAGTGTGTGTAAATGTGTGTAAGTATGTGTAATTGCGTATAAATGCATTTAAGTGTGTGTAAGTGCATGTAAGTACGTGTGAGTGCGTGTGAGTGCATGTGAGTGCGTGTAAGTGCGTGTAAGTGCGTGTAAGTGTGTGCAAGTACATGATTATGTGTAAGTATGTGTAAGTACGTGTAAGTGTGTGTAAGTCTGTGTAAGTGCGTGTGAATGCGTGTAAGTGCGTGTAAGTGCGTATAAGTGCGTGTAAGTACGTGCAAGTGCATGTGAGTATGTGTGAGTGCGTGTGAGTGTGTGTAGGTGTGTGTAAGTGCGTGTAAGTACGTGTAAGTGTGTATAAGTGCGTGTAAGTACGTGTTAGTGGGTAATAGTGCGTGTGAGTGCGTATGAGTGCGTGTAAGTACGTGTGAGTGCGTGTGAGTGTGTGTAAGTGCGTGTAAGTGCGTGTAAGTATGTGAAAGTGTGTGTAAGTGCATGTAAGTGTGAGTAAGTGTATGTAAGTGCGAGTAAATGTGTGTGAGTACATGTAAGTGCGTATGAGTGTGTGTAAGTGTGTGTGAGTATGTGTGAGTGTGTGCAAGTGTGTGTACGTATGTGTATGTGCATGTGAGTGCGTGTAAGTATGTGTAAGTGTGGGTGAGTGTGTGCAAGTGTGTGTAAGTGCATGTAAGTGCGTGTAAGTATGTGTAAGTGTGTGTAAGTGTGTGTGAGTATGTGTGAGTGCGTGTGAGTGTGTGTAAGTGTGTGTAAGTGCGTGTAAGTGTGTATAAGCCTGTGTAAGTACGTGTGCGTATATGCAAGTGCGTGTAAGTGTGTATACATACGTGTAGGTGCGTGTGAGTCCCTGTAAGTGCATGTAAGTGCGTGTGAGTGCGTATAAGTGTGTTTAAGTGTGTTTAAGTGCGTGTAAGTCCGTGTAAGTTTGTGTGAGTGCGTGTAAATGTGTGTAAGTATGTGTAAGTGCCTATGAGTATATGTAAGTGTGTGTAAGTGTGTGTAAGTGTGTGTAAGTGTGTGCAAGTGCGTGTAAGTACGTGTGAGTGTGTGTATGTGTGTATAAGTGGGTATTAGTACGTGGAAGTGAGTGTAAGTCCGAGTGATTACATGTAAGTGCGTATGAGTGTGTGTAAGTGCGTATAAGTGCGTGTAAGTACGTGTGAGTACGTGTAAGCACGTGTAAGTGCGCGTAAGAGCGTTTAAGTGCGTGCAAGTGTGTGTGAGTGCGTGTAAGTGTGAGTAAGTGCATTTAAGTATGTGTATGTCCATGTAAGTGCGTGTACGTGCGTGCAAATGCGTGTGACTGCGTGTAAGTGCGTGTGAGTGCGTGTAAGTGCGTGTAAGTGCGTGTAAGTGCGTGTGAGTGCGTGTAAGCACGTGTGAGTGCGTGTAAGAGCGTCTAAGTGCGTGCAAATGTGTGTGAGTGCGTGTAAGTGTGTGTAAGTGCGTGTAAGTGCGTGTGAGTGCGTGTAAGCACGTGTGAGTGCGTGTAAGAGCGTCTAAGTGCGTGCAAATGTGTGTGAGTGCGTGTAAGTGTGAGTAAGTGCGTTTAAGTATGTGTAAGTCCGTATAAGTGCATGTAAGTGCGTGTAAATGCGTGTGACTATGTGTAAGTACGTGTGAGTGCGTTTAAGTTCGTGTAAGTGCATATACGTGCCTGTGAGTGCGTGTAAATGTGTGTAAGTGCTATCCTTGCTGGGGTTGGACGGGTCTGCAGCTGCCAAAACTGTGGATATTCTCCACCTCCACTTGTTCGCCCAGCGCATCCATGATGCCGCGCAAGTGCAGTTGCTCCAACCACTCGGTCACCCGTCTGTGCAGGGCGACCGGATCGGAGCCAGGTGAGGAGCTGACTGGTGTGCGGGACAACACCGGTGAGGAGTCCCGGCTTCCCGCATAGGTGGCGGCCCGTCGTGGCAGGAAGTACCGCACCGATGACCGCTGTTGCTGTCATCGCCCGGTGTCTTGGTGCACAAAGCTGGTTGCCGACATCAACGACTGATCTAAAGGTCACGTGTAGTTCCGCTGCGTAAAGAGCGAGGAACTGTCCACGCTCACCGCACCATGACACTGATACCCCCAATTTTGCCGTGCCCTCAACATCCTGCGTGCAGACCTGGTCTCGTGCTATCCGCGAATGTGCACTTTCACCTGCTATCCGCGCTTGAGATATGTTTGCGGCAAGACTCCGACAACTAGAAGCCTACGATACTTCCACGGTCCCGTACTCCGGACTTCAGTGCCACAACCTCACCGGTGAATGAAGCTCCGCGGTCCTCCCCTTGCGACACGTGAGCAGGCCACAGCGTGGCTTCCAGCTCCTTTCCGTAGAACCCCGTTCCGCGGCTGTGTGCAAGCAGGGGCCCCACCGGCAGCTCACTTCACTCGGGCTATTGGTTTGCCACGCACTTTTGTCCTCAAAACCGCGGATACAACACCGATGGCAATGGAAGACAAGGGAGGCAAAGATCTGAAAACAGATGGGAGCAAGTGAATGTCTTTGATAAACAGGGTATAGCAAGATACACTGTTAATGACCGCAGATCTTGTTGCGACTTGTCCTTATTCTTCTTGTAGTGCGGATTTCCCGCCACTACTTCCCGCCTCATTCTTCCCCCGTGACCAGCGCTTCAATTGAGAGGGAACAACCGCATGTGATTGTGCTAACCTGCGGCGGCTGTCCTGTAGGTATCCTGTTCCTCATCGCCCCTGGACTCCGNGCTACCCCTTGCTCAACCGCGTCCGTGGGAGCTAGCGTTCAGTGTGCGCACCTCAGGCTGCCCAGGCCCCTTTCTCCGCGAGTGGTCCTTCCTTGCGGAGCCGCGGCCAAAGTATGCTTGACATCTTGGCCTTGCCCCAATAGTCTGGGGCCTACTCTAGTTGTCTTGGACTTGCTTTAGTTGTTTTGGCCTTGCTTCAGCTGTCTTGGAATTGCTCCAGTTGTATTGGGCTTGCTCCAGTTGTCTTGGGTTTACTCCACATGTCTTGGCCTTGCTCCAGTTGTCTTGGCCTTGCTCCAGATGTTTTGGACTTGCTCCAGGTGTCTTGCGCTTCCTCTGGCTATCTTTGCCTTGCAACAGTTTTCTTAGGCTTTCTCTAGGTGTCTTAGGCTTGCTCCGGTTGTCCTGGGCTTGCACCTCTTGACTTGGCCTTGCTCTAGTTGTCTCGGCCTTGCTCTAGTTGTCTTGGGCTTGGTCAACTTGGTTTAGGCTTGCTCCGGTTTTTTGGGCTTGTTCCTTGTGTATTGGGCTTGCTCCAGTTGTCTTGGGCTTGCTTCAGTTGTCTTGGCCTTGCTCCAGTTGTATCAGGCTTGCTCCAGTTGTCTTGGGCTTGTTCCAGTTGTCTTGGCCTTGCTTCGGTCATCTTTGGCTTGCTCCAGTTTTTTTTTTGGCTTGGTCCACTTGTCTGGGGCTTGCTCCAGTTGTGTTATGCTTGCTTCAGTTGTCTCGGGCTTGCTCAAGGTGTCTTGGGCTTGCTCCACTTGTCTGGGCCTTGCTCAGTCCTATCAGGCCTGCTCCAGCTGTCTTGGGCTTACTCAATTTGTCTAGGCCTTGCTCCAGTTATCTTTAGCTTGCTCCAGCTGTCTTAGCCTTGCTCCTGCTGTCTAAGACTTGCTCCAGTCGTCTTGGGCTTGCTCCAGTAATCCTGGGCTTGCTCCAGTTGTGTTGGCCTTGCACCAGCTGTATTAGCCTTGCTCAAGTTGTTTTGGGTTTCTCCAGGTGTCTTGGGTTTGCTCCAGGTCTTTTGGCCTTGCTCCAGTTTTCTTGGGCTTGCTCCAGATGTCTTTGGCTTGCTCCAGTTGTTTTGGGCGTGCTCCAGTTGTCTTAGCCTTGCTCTTATTGTCTTAGGATTGGTCAAGATGTCTTGGTCTTGCCCCAAATGTCTTGGGCTTGCTCCAGTTGTCTTCGGCTTACTCCAGTTGTCTTGGCCTACTCCAGCTGTCTTCAGCTTGCTCTAGTTGTCTTGGGCTTGCTCGAGCTATCTTGGCCTTGCTCCAGTTGTCTTGGCTTTGATCAAGTTGTCTTGCGCTTGCTCGAGTTGTATTGGGCTTGCTCCAGTTGTCTCGTCTTTGCTCCTGTTGTCTTGGCCTTGCTCTAGTTGACTCGGGCTTGCTCTAGTTGTCTTGGCCTTGCTCCAGTTGTCTTGGGCTTGCTCCAGTAGTCTTGGCATTGCTCCTGTTGTCTTGGGCTTGCTCCAGTTGTCTTTGCCTTGTTCCTGTTGCCTTGGCCTTGCTCAAATTGTCTTGGCCTCTCTCCAGTGTATTGGGCTTGCTATAGTTGCCTTTGGGCCTGCTCCAGTTGTCTTGGGCTTGCTCCATTTGTCTTTAACTTGCTCGAGTTGTCTTAGGCTTGCTTGAACTGTCTTGGCCTTGATCCAGTTGTTTTGGGCTTGCTCCAGTTGTCTTGGGCTTGCTCCTGGTGTTTTGGGCTTGCTCTAGTTTTCTTGGGCTTGCTCATGTTGTATTGGCCTTACTCCAGTTCTCTTGGGATAACTCCACTTGTCTTGGGCTTCCTCTAGTTGTCTTGTACTTGCTCCAGTTGTCTTGGGCTTGCTCCAGATGTCTTGGGCTTTCTCCAGTTGTCTTGGCCTTGCTCATGTTGTCTTGGCCTTGCTTTAGTTGTCTCGGCCTCTCTCCAATAGTCTTGGGCTTGCTCCAATTTTCTTGGGCCTGCTCAAGGTATCTTGGGCTTGCTAGAGTTGTTTTGGGATTTCTTGAGATATGTTGGGCTTGCTCTTCCTGTTTTGGCATTGCTCCAGCTGTCTTTGGCTTGCTCCAGTTGCCTTCGGCTTGGTATAGGTGTCTTGGGCTCGCCCCACTTTTATTGGGCTTGCTCCTATTTTCTTAATATTTCTCCAGTTGTCTTGGGCTTCCTCCAGTTGTATGGGGCTTGCTCCAATAGTCTTGGCCTTGCTCCAGTTCTCTTAGGCTTGCTCCAGTTGCCTCGGGCTGGCTGCAATTGCCTTTGCCTTACTCCAGTTGTCCTTGGCATGCTCTAGTTGTCTTGGTGTTGCTCCAGCTGTCTTAGACTTGCTCCAGTTGTCTTGGGCTTGCTCCAGGTGTCTTGGGCTTGCTCTAGTTGTTTTGGCCTTACTCTTGTTGTCTTGAGCTTGCTTCAGTTGTCTTGGCCTTGGTTTAGTTTTCATAGGCTTGCTCTAGTTTTCTAAGCCTCACTCTTGTTGTCCTGGGCCTACTCCAGTTGTCTTGGGCTTCCTCCATTTGTATTTGACTTGCTCCATATGTCTTGGGCTTGCTCGAGTTGACCTTGACTTTCTCCAGTTGTCACAAGCGTGCTCCAGTTGTCTTGTGCTTGCCCCAGTTGTCTTGAGCTTGCTCTAGTTGTTTTGGCGTTTCTCCAATTGTCTTGGCCTTGCTCTAGCTGACTTGGGCTTGCTCCCGTTGTCTTGGGCTTGCTCTTGATGTCTTGGGTTTGCTCCAGTTGTCTTTGGCTTGTTCTAGTTGTCTTGGGCTTGCTCCAGTTGTCTTGGGCTTGCTCTTGTTTTCTTGGGCTTGCTCCACTTGTCTTGGGCTTGCTCCAGTTTTCTTGGCCTTGCTCTAGTTGTCATGGGCTTGCTCCAGTTGTCTTGGGCTTGCTCCAGTTCTCGTGGACATACTCCACTTGTCTTGGACTTGCTCCAGTTGTCTTGGACTTGCTCCAATTCTCTTGGGTTTGCTCTGGTTGTTATGGCCTTGTTCCGGTTTTCTTAGGCTTGCTTTAGTTGTCTTGGCCTTGCTCCAGTTGTCTTGTGCCTGCTCCAGCTCTCTTGGGCTTGCTCCAGTTGTCTTGGAATTGCTCCTTTTGTCTTGCGATTGCTCCAATTGATTTGGGCTTACTCGTGTTGTTACGAGCTTGCTTAAGTTATCTTCGGCTTGTCCGAATTGTCTTCGGCTTGCTCCACCTGTTTTCGTGTTGCCCCATTTGTCTAGGCCTTGCTCCAGCTCGTTTGGGCTTGCTCCGGTTTTCTTGGGC
>SZWC01017858.1:20356-34745 GCA_023375785.1 Penium margaritaceum | reverse complement strand
TCGTCAAAATTCTGACTGCAGGTCCGCGGACAGGTTTCGAACCTCGTCACACCCCATCACCAAACACGACCCAAAAGTGGGTAGGGTGCGTGGAAACAGTGCAGGGGACCCATACACCATGTGCAATGGGACATGCGCCTTGGGAAAGGCGCTTTGCACGTGAATGAAGGCGCCACGGCAAGTGGCGGCGTCAGGCTTCTGTGGTGGGTGAGACCTGCGCTTCGGCAAGCATAACTTGATCTACGCTTGGCCGAATTGCGCGCGGTTTGGTGCGTTGGAAAGCTCATGGGTAGCCCTATAAATGTTGTGATCATGTCCATGTTCAAAAACTAACGCAAAACGACGTTATTCCCTTTGAAAACTGACTGTCTCTATATTTTTGCTCACATAGCGTGAGGCGACCAGAAAGCTCACGCTCAGTCTCAGATTCGCCCAAAACAGTAGACGTGAACCACTAGAGGTGATCAGACAAACGTCGGGACCGCACCATGCGGATCTCATCCGGACATCCACATGCCGGCCACAATAGCATCATCGGCCAACTCACATGATCATAGGGGGATCTCCTTCTAACACGGGTGCAACTCACCATGTGTCCGGGTCTCGACTACTACAAGCAATCTAGCTCGCATGCACATGCCACATGCAGTATGCCCACACACCAAGACACACGATCACATGGTCTCCTCGTGACATTGGCGAAACCCACCAAGTGTCTGGGTCTCAACCAACCGAGTGCTACCATGCACATGCAGTTGTGCAGGCGGATAGCATGAGCCACATGCCGGCTGCTGTAGTATGCTCATAGCAGAGCATGGACCCTCGCCATGCGTCTCCAATGACGTCACGTCAGGTCGAGGTCTACACAACACTCCCCTTGGGCACATAAACCTTGCCTCAATGTCCTCAGAGGAGATGCTGATGCTGTAGCTGAACAAATCTTGGGCGATAAATCATGTGGTCTCTCCATCACGTAGAGACAACTCCCCATGTCACGTACGAGTCTGCTCCCATCCTCAAAGACGAAGTGGTGCCTCTGGCCACAACTCCTCACGTCGCCCCTGCATCACTTGGAGTGTACCAATCCTCGTTTGACAGCCAAGGGTCCCAACTCATAGTCTCTCCTCTCTCCTCTCTATCACGATGCATGTGTGTACACTAGAGGAAAGGGAATGGACCAGCAGCATGCAAGTGTGGATGAAGTGGCGGAGCAGGCCTCTAAGGCGGGATAGATCATCCTGAAGCACAAGAGTGCACCGCCACAAGAGGAGGGCTGGAACGACAAACTGGACCACCACTCATGGATGAAGATGACGATGGAGTAGCTGAGGCTGGTGGATGAAGGTGTGTGATGGCAGCAACTGAAGAAAGAGGAATGATGATGGAGTCGACAGGAACAAGGATGGCAGAAACTAAAGGCATGCTCACCTGTCCTGTGGTAGTGTCTCCATCGGACATCATAATTGGAGCTGGTACAAGATCCTCTCCATGTATGGGTGTGGGAGATCTTGGTAGTGGAAAGCTTGTGCCAATAGTAGTGGTTCTCCCCTGCTCCAACAGTCACTACCGCATTGCCATCACCTCCCGCTGCAGCATCTCGACACGCTCCTGCAAGTCAGCGTAATCTGCCTTGGACATGTGGAGGTAGCCCATGTATGCCTCGCTTAAGATCAACTGTCTCACTCGATGCTGCACACATACTCTCTAGAACTCGCAAGTACAACTCCATCTGCGTCTCTGCTGCTGAAGACGATGGAGCCAGTGTTGCTGCATCCTCCTGGGGATGAACCATAATCGCAATATGCTGAGATTTTGGACGATCAAATAGAGTTGAAGGTGTTGCATCCCTACCGCAGCTCCTGTCTATCAGACAAAGATGGATGAGCGGTTGCGTGCCGAGAGAGAACGAGAAGGTAGAGTTGTCAGAGTCCATGGAGCATGTGGAAATGTCGTCCGTGCAGGCACTGCCGCTCTCAACGTTGATGTGATCAACATGATCACCAACAGATGAACACGCAAGGGAAAAACTCAGCTCTTGCTGACAAGGTAAGTCCACCTGTGTGGTCTGATCTACTACATTGTCCTCGTCTACCGAAGTAGTGGAGAAAGCTGTGCAGAACTCCGGCTCGACGACTGATCCAATGCCAGTCAAGGCAACGAGCAAGTGTAGCTGGCGCTCACGCATCGTCTCGTCAGGAAGACTGGTCGCTGTCTCCCGCTCAATGACAAAGTAAGGATCATCACCCGAGTGCACCATGTGTGACGCTCCTCCTCCGTGTGTATAGTAACTCGTAGACTCTGGGAACATGGGAGACTCCTGATGCTGAAGCTGGTCCTCGGGTAGCGTCCATGACAAGGTCAAGCCTGCAGTGTCTGCTACAGCACACATCCGAGTGACGTCTCTCAGTAATGTTGCTCTCAAGAACTCCTCCATGTCTGAAAGACCAGCCGCTCCACTCTGCTCTTGCACTACGAACGCTGCCGAGCTGATGTGAACCTACTCCACCAACTCCCTCGGAAGTCCACAAGAAGCATCCCAATTCATACAAGACTCTTGTGCCACCGCCAGGCCGCCACAGGATGGAGCCGCAAGTGGCACCGCCCAGGGATGCGGGGCTTGCACTCCTCTTGATGCAACCTACTTCTGTAGAATACCTGGATCCACCCTGGACATGGAAGTCGAATTCGATGACACGCAAGTCTTCACCATGAACGCCATGTCAGAATCAGAATCCACGTCATGCACTACAACTCTATCATCTGCATCAGCCTAAGCTGACGCAGGGGCACCGCAGTGTGGCGGGGGTGCGGATCATGTCGCTGTGGTCACACCAGGTAGTGGCCACACTCCCCCTCCACAAGGAAAGCAATGGAAGCCGAGGAGGCAGAGGATTTGTCAAGATTGGCGCGAGCACAATGTGTCGAGCGTTGACGCTGACGTCGCGTGCACACACGACTGGAGCGGCTACATAAAGACATGTCATCTTGAGGAGGCATCGTGGTAGCAGAAGAGTGGAGGATCAAAAGGGTGGTGCCAGACTTGGAAACTCCGGTAGGTGGAGGTGGAGAGAGACCGTCAGATGAGACACAAGGAGAAGATGAGATCAAGGAGGCCGTCGACAAACTGCTAACACATGCACGATCGGTAACGACGAGGTCACAAAGTTGCTACACCATCTACCTCACATTGTGCATCTTGGTGAATATGGTCACCTGAGGTACAACTAAAGGATCTATCAACTCTAGCAGATCCGCATGCCGTGGAGGACGCATGCTTGGACGAGGCCAAAACCAAGGTGGATGCCAGCCAGGAGGCCGCGTCCAGCATCGACGCCAACCATGACGTCCATCACTAAAGTAGTAGCAGGTGAACACGCAAGGCGCTTGCTCCCATGGTTGCGCACTCATCTTGCGTGCCTGACGATGGATAGGTGTCAAGGGCTCCTACTCCCTACGGTAAACACCAAGCCGCGGGAGAGAAGGACGCTGGTAGACACTATCACTCCTGTAGGTCTCGGCGGCGTGGTGAGCAAGTGTGAGCAGATGGGACGAGTTGCACTACCACAGCACGCTCAGAGAAGGGAGTCTGACCACCTACGGCTACAGGTGCTACTGCCACTAATGGAGCAAAAACTGCTCTTAGAACAGAACGTTTGGCGGCTACAGGTGCGGCTGCTGCTCCAAGCGGTAGATGACCCAGCCCTCACGGATGGATAGAGTTGAATTTGCCCTCGAACCGACGATGTGAAGTGCGGGGACACGTGGATGGGCACAAAAGAGACGCCGGTCCATGAAGTGTCATGAAACGGAAGTCGTCGTCGAAGACACACTCTGTCATCTGCTAGGAGGGCAAAACGAAAAGGCTGCTACAACTGCTCTTCACTATGCAGTCATCGCCGCTCCACCGCCACTCCTGCTACGACCGAAGCCGTTACTGCTACTACTCTAGCTGCTGCTATTACAGGTGCTGTTGCGGCAGCTGCTATAGGGGCTGATTTTGCAGTTGGTGGTGAGCGGTCGGGCTACTCTACAGCCCCTTACACTTGGTTTTCTAGGTGGAAGGTGCTCATGATTTTTTTCAATGGATTAATTATACATTGTTTTTGTTTTTCCCCACTGAAATCGTTCTTTCCCCCTCTTGTTTTTTTTTCCTTCACTGCTCACCCCGGGTTTGCTGGTCCCCCTTTTCTGGATCGCCCCCTAGAAAGGGGGCAGGTAAGAATTGGAGGGGGGGGGCGAAGAAAAAGGGAGGGGGCAATGTCAGATCGCCCCCCTTCGCTCCTTGCTCACTCGCTTGGTGAGCAAGCGAGTGAGCGAGTGAGCGATTCAGCGAGTGAGCGAGTGAACGAGCGGGCAAGCGAGTGAGGGAGGGGGGGGGGGGGGCTATCAGCCTTTTTGAGCCCGCCCCTCCATTGGTCGGCTGACGGGGCCGACAGGCCCCCTCCGAGGGGGTCCCTCTATGGGGGCTCGAGGGGGCCCCTTGGAGGGGGAAGGGGGGGCTCAGAGGAGGGCTGCGAGGCCCCTTCAGCAGCAACACCTGCGGCGGTGGGTGCAGCTGCTGTGGTTGCTGATGCTACTACTACTGCTACTACTACTATTGCTGCTGCTACTCTTCGCAGCAGCTGCTACTGCTGCTTGCTGTTGCTACTGATGCTCGCTGCTGCCACCGCTACTGCTACTGCTGTGCACCACTGCTGTTGCTGCTGCTTGCTCCTGTGGCCATTTGCCATTGCTATTGCTTGCAGCTACCACCGCTGTTGCTACTTCTGTGTGCCACCACTACTTCCGCCACCATTGCTGCTCCTACTGTACGGCACAACACCTGCCGCTGCTTTTGCTGCTTGCTGCTGTCGTTGCTGCTGTTGCTGTTGTGGTTTGCCGCTACTACCGCCGCCACTATTACTGCTGCTGCATGGCATAATAGCTCCTGTTGTTGTTGCTGCTGCTAGAGTCGTGGGCATAGCTGCTGCAAATGCTGCCACCCATCGCTACTGCTGCTGTTGTTGCTACTGCTGTAGTTGCTGTGAGCGGCTACTCTACCGCCACTACTCCTACTGCGCTACACAGCAGCTACTGCTGCTATTGTCGTTGCTGCAACTACTATTGCTATTACTACTGTTACTGCAGCCGTTATTGCTGCTATGCACTGCTCACCATCCCTGTGGCGTTCACGTAAGGGTGTTCACCAAAAACGTGGACTCGCGGATCAGACTCGCGAGTCCGAGTCCTGGACTGGACTCGCGAGTCCGAATCTGCATCCTGGACTCGACTCGGACTCGAGGGTGGACACGCCTTGGGGTTTGCCCTCAAAACTCCAGAAATCCACCGAGAGTCCGGTTCAGCCCCGACAACGTATCTCGTAAAAATGAGGGTTGACGACCCTCCTCCGGCGCGAAAAGGGTCATGACCCCCCTTGGACTGTCCACGTCATCAAGGAGCTGGACAGCCCACATGTCCACCTCGTTGTCCCCTCCCCCCCCNCGCGCTGGAAGCAGCTGAAGGCACTTGATGCACAGCAGCAGCTGGTCGCCGTCACTACCGCCGCTGCTGCTGCTGCTGGCACGATCGATGGCACGAACGCCATGGTGGCCAGGGGTGTTGCGGGTGTTGGCATCGTTTTCAACAAGCGGTACTTTGTGACGTGCATCTGGAAGCACATCGTAGACAAGCAGCAGTCCTTCTTGAGCGTGGAATCTTTCTGGCTGAAGCTCGCATTCCTCCACTGCAACCCATTTGCACATCTGCCAGGTCGCATCCAGCTCACCCGCTTGATGAAGAACGGAGCCGCTGCCTTCAGGAAGCGGCTACAAAAGATGTTTGCTGCAGTGATGTCAGGGATTTCGTTCACTTGCGATGGGTGGCAATCTGATGCAAACCACAAGTACATGGGTATTACTGCACACTGGATCGAGTCATGGAAGCTGCAGACTGTCGCTCTTGCTTTTCCTGCATGCTCTGAGGATGCCTCTGCCTCCAGCTTGTTTGACCTGCTGGCGGGAACAGTGAAAGAGTGGCAGCTGTGGGACAGGATGTATGCGTTGACGATGGACAACGACACCACCAACGTCAGCCTAGTCGACAACTTCCTCGTGCTGCAGAACGACAACTTCAAGAAGGACGGTCACATCAGGTGCATGGGCCACGTGCTGAACCTGGCGGTGAAGGACCTCATCGCCGTTGAGGCCGTCGATGAACACCTGCAGTCCGCGCGCGGTATCGTCAACTTTGTGTGCCGTTCCGCGAAGCGTGAGCTGTCCCTGCTCAACGCATGTNCTACCCTGGACATGTGTGAGCGGGTTGTCCGCCTGCGGGATGTGCTTGACCCATGGCTGTCCGCCAAAGATCCCGCACTCAAGCCAAGTGGCCAGGGATGGGAGTTGTTGGGCCTCGTCATCACCATCCTGAAGCCTTTCAAAGGCTTCACGGAGGATATATCAGGCTCTGAGTATCCCACCCTCTCCCTTGTCCTCCCCTTCTTCAGTACCATCTTGCAGAAGTTGCACCAGTGGCGTGTGAAGGCAGCCAACGCTGAGAAGAAGAAGGTGGAGAAGCGGCCTCTAGACAGCACCGAGAAGCTGCTGGTCGTCCTATCTCCCGGCTTCAAAGCAGCAGTGGAGAAGGTATTCTGGAAGCTTTTTGCTGTTTGTATTTATGTATCCATTTTTTGTTATACAATGAATGTTTTTTATGTGGGTTGTGCAGGTTGAGAAGTACGTCAAGAAGACCACCATACTCCACGTGGTGGCCACCGCTGTGGACCCCCGCTTCAGGTTGGTCATGTTGCCTTGATGCTGTCCTTGTTTTCTGTACCCGGATGGTTTTCTACCTCTCAGTTTATTGAGTGTGCGTGTGTTGCAGGTTCCGCTTCATGCCATCAGTGCACAAGATGGTGGGCATCAGGTCTGCCATTGAGCTGGAGGTCAAAGTTGTGGAGCACATGAAGCCGTANCAGGACAGAGGACGAGGAGATGGTGGACTCAACAGGGCCACAGTCGACCGCTGGAGCCGGTAGCACAGGAGGCGCCAGCAACAGTCAACAGGTGCCACAGTTGACAGGCCCAGCATCAGCTGCGAAGCGTGGCAGGCAAAACAAAAGGAAGGCCACCATGGTACGTAGCATGGTTTATTCCCTAGGCAGCTGAGCGTACTTGCTTTTGTAGTTAACAAAGTCGTTTAGGGTTATATGTGCCATGCAGGTGGAGGCCGCACTTGCCGACCCCATGGATGACATGTTTGAAGAGGAGCCAGAGCCACAGCCAGTGGCACCCGACACGCTGGAGGAGGAGATTGAGCAATACAAGAAGAACGCACGTGGAGGGAGGAAGTGCAACGTTCTCAACTTTTACCGGGACAACAGCACCAAGTACCCAACGTTTGCTTTGCTTGCGTGTGACGTGCTTGCAGTGCCAGCAACTAGCACCCCATCTGAGCGCATGTTTTCGCTCGGTGGGCGTGTTGTGACTGACTTCCGCCATTCACTCAGCCAGCTGACAGTGCAGGACCTGTTGTGTCTCAAGACGTGGATCAACGATCCAGTCCTCCGAGACTTCCCTGTGACTCCCTCGGGTGAGGTGGCCGAGGAGTTGCAAGAGATTGAAAGGAAGGAGAAAGCAGCTCGCAAGGCTGCTCGGAAGGCGCTCAAAGAACAGCCAGATGGCTTGCTCACTGCCGTGTTGCCTGACTCAGATGAGGATGGCTCGGGGGAGGATGGAGGAGAAGAGGGAGAATCAGACAGTGAGGACAGTGATGCAGGAGATGAGGGGGATGAGGGAGACAGGGAGGATGAGGATGACTTTGGCATAGGCACTGACTTTAGGGGTGAGGGCGATGGTGGGGACGACGATGATGTGGTGGAGATGCCATAGGTTGTAGAGAGTAGTCGACCATGTAGTTGGCAACATGTTTTCTAAATTCCAACTCTTCAATCCTTTCAAACTATGTTTCCACCACTTGTGCTCTATAAGCAATGTGTGTTGATGGATGAATGTATCTCAGTAGCTTCTTCTTCTGCACATTAGTCTAACATTGGCTGAAAAGTGTGAGCACCAGAAAAGCTATAAGGGCTACTTGAACACTAATCCATCTCCCAACCATAGTTTCTGATCTGACAGAAACTGACTATGTGTTTCTACATCTGACAGTTTATGATGTTGGTACTTGAACACCAATCCAACCAGCTACTTCTTTTGGACACAAGTCTTAAACATTGCCAGAAAAGTGTCAGCAGCAGGAACCCTGTAAGGCCTCTGTTAGTAAAGGTTATGGGTTAGACATTGGTTTCTGGTGGACTTGTGGGCTGGTCCTACCAGCCCACCACAAGGACAGAATGGCTGGACAGGAGTGGAGATGTTGAAGTCACATAACAGTGGTTCATCACTGAAAAAGTGTAGTTGGAAAAAAACAAAAGTGCACCGGCTGAACACCCATGAAAGTGCACTTGCACATGGTCTGGACTCGCGGTTCACAAAGCCCTAACTCGCGGATATGGAAACAAAGACTCGCGAGTACAAGGACTCGCGAGTTCGAGTCCAGACTCGCGAGTCCGAGTCTGGGGGTGGACTCGGACTCGGGGATGGGGATATGTGCTCAGACTCGAGGTTTTGGACTCGTGAACACCCTTACGTTCACGTGCAGTCACTTCGTGCTCCCTCACGCTGCTGCCGGCGTAGCGCCACGTGGCGCGTTCTCTCTTCGTTCCGCCCACAGCTGCTGATTCTGTTGTTCACATGCCCCCTTGTGCTTTGATACCAAGTTAGAATTAACGAGGGCATGCAGGCCCATGCAAACACGAACACGAGCTCTGAGTGTGAGTGCATTGCAAAACGACAAGAATTTGGGTAAGTCTGGAATGCATGATATGAAAGAACAAGACGAGTTGACAAATGAGCCCCTAGCGGGCTTATGTGGGGGCGCCGGCAGCTAGCCGCACCGGGCCCCATCACCCCCGCTAAGCCCAAACAAGTCGGTGAGGAGTGCACACTGTACAGACCACATTAACAACAAAGGTGGTGTTCTCCACGCAGTGGAACAGCTCTCTGAGTGCCCGGGTCACGACCACCGAGAAAATGCAAGCTGTGCTAGAAGCACTCGGAATCAGCGTCTAGACATAGAAAATCACTTTCTGAACATCGGAAGCACTATTACAGTCATCGGGTCTCCTCGTCGCACCGGTACAATCCACAGGGTGTGCGGGTCTCAACCCACCAAGAAAACTCTCTTAGCTCTCGACAAGCCAACACAGCTGCCGGAATGCATCGACCGCGTCTCGCCGGCGCTGTCATAGATGCGGGAGAGGTCTCGAGACACTCCCGAGGTCCATCGTGTGGTCACGCTCTCCTCTACCCTATACCACCAATGTGGGGTATATGGGTAATCCATCAAAGTCGGTCATATCAAATGGAATTTATACGAACCAACAGGAATGGCCTTATTCTAGATGCAAGTGGTTTTGTGACCATAATATGTCCCGTTCTAATGTTTTGTATCTTTACCAAAGCAGCACATAATACAACCGCACTTAAGTAAGACGATGATGACCCAAGGCACACCACGGATCCTCAAAAAGCCTGCCAGTCTCCCCTCCGCTGACCACACTGCATCTGCCACCCTGAGCTCTCCCTCGAGAGCGCCCTAACCAAGCAAGTTAAAGGAGGCACTCTCGGCTCAGGATGGAGAGTTGTGGCGTATTGCTTGTGAAGATGTGTTGAGAGCCATCGGTGAGCACGGTGCCTATGAGCTTGTCGACCTCCCGGTCGGATGGAAGGATGTATAGGCCAAGTGGGTCTTTTACGAGAAGCTGAAGCCTAATGATACACTGGATCGCTACAAGGTTTGCTTGATGGCAAGGGGTTCTCACAAGTTGAGGGTGTGGCCTTTACTGTCACCTTCGCACCCATTGTATGCATGACCAACGCTCGTGCTTTGTTCCGGGTTGTTGCTCAACACGACTAATAGATGGAGCTGCACCACATGGATGTGAACAACGTGTTCCTCTATGAAACCTTAGAAGACGAGATCTACATGGTCCAACCACTTGGTTTGAAGGTCGATGAAAAGGACTGGCGCTTGTGCAAGATCTTGTATTGCTTGAAACAGTCTCTAACGTGTTAGAACTAGGAGATCACCGGAACACTGACACGTGGCGGTTACATGCTGAGTAACGTTGATCTGTCCCTCTCTCTACGACGGAGAGCTGAAAGCTTCACCGCAATTCTCGTCTATGTAAACGACATCCTAATTGTGTCTTCTTCTATGGGCTCCGTCAAGGAGGCCAAGAGCAGTCCTTCAGGCTGCCTGTGGGATGAAGAACCTTGGTCCTATAGCTGTGATTATATGGGAGGAGATCGTACCTGATCATCATTGTTGGACACTCCTGCTGCATCAAGCACACTACGCCCGCGTTGTGGAGGAGCGCTTTGCTGACTACTTTGGTAGAGTTCCCATAGCCTCCACCCCCATCACACCTCACGTAGAGGACGGTCTGAAGGTGGATGATCGGGCACAGTTGGGGGAGACACTGGGCGCAACTCTGTACTTGCGCCTTAGTGGCTCTTCAATGGACTTGGCCACTACCACACAACCCGACATTGCCTTCGGCGTCAACCTCCTTGCACATTTTTTGTGCTGTCCTCGGGCAGCAGCCGTTTACACAGCTGAGGGAGTGGTGCGGTACATGGTCTCCACACTGTACCTCGGACTTTGCTTTTGACGGCCGTGTTTGGTGGTAGTCAACGGCTACTTAGATAGCAATTAGGCATGGAACCCTGATGGGCGCAGTCAGACGGGCTACGTGTTCTTGCTTGGTGGCACCGCTGTATTGTGGCACAGCGGCAAGCAGGGCTATAGTGCACGTAGCTCATCAGAGGCTTGCTATGTTGCGCTGAGGGCTGGGGCTGTCGAGGCGGTGTGGCTGTAGCGTCTGCTTCATGAGTTGTGTTTGTCTATGCCTTGCAACGTTTCACTCTGTGACAACCATACTACTCTAAAAACTAGAAAGAATTCTGGTGTGCTTTATGCACGTACGATGCACATTGTTGTTGAGCATCACTTTGTGTGTGATCTTGTCAAGCGACAAGTGATCTTTATCCTGTGGGCCGGCAGCAGGCTCACTTCCTGACCCAAGCAGTGGCGCACCAAAAGTTCATCGTGGCTATTCGTCCTATTGGGCTTCGCTCCTTACCTAAGAGTGGCTAAGAGTGGGGTCTATGAGTATGGAGTGCTAAGCAACTCGTTACACACTTGTGTCATTTCTTGCACGTGTATGGACATGCGTACAATTGGGTCATGGGGCACTGTTGTCATGTGAGTCATCTCCGTCTGTATGTACAACTTACTCTGACCACTCGGCGATGCCCGTGCTAGTGCAGATCCGTGTTACGGGCCCAACTTGCGCTAGAGCACCAACGGGTGGTGGCTCCACACCAGCAGTTGCTAGACAGCTGCCACGGTGTCCTTAGTGCGTGACGGGGTACTTTGCAGTTTTTGTGCAGTCGCTAGAGTTTTCTTGGTGGATTGGCTTGAGAGACCAATTTGCATCTTTCGCATTGTGTGTCCACAAATTGATGCCCGATCAATGCGTGTGAGCAGTTGTAACGTACGACTTGAGATTTTGCATTAGTACGTTTAGACGATGTTGCGTTTGGATGTCTGTGCACATGGGTGACGGCGAAACCAGTGGTTTTGGGCCGGTTTTAGGACAAACGGACGATGTCGCGTGCGTCACCTGCTATGCGTTGCTGCAGATATGAATGATGTGTCCTTGTCGATTGTCATCTCTCATCACCAAGCCGTTGGAACTCATCAGAATTTGCACGTCTTCCAAACATAACATTGGTTGTTTCTTGCACGTGCTTGCTTGGTAGCCTGCCAGCTAGCCGGACACTGTCGCCACGTCAACAACAACAAGGTCAGGAAGCTTCGTAGCAGTTTCTCAAAGAACTGGTCCAATAGTTCGCCCCCATGCTGGACAAGGAAACTAAAGATTGTCCCCACTAAGAACATGCGAGCAATCGACTATTCTCCTTATGGGTCATCGTCTCTCTTCATGGGATTGCCCACACGCAATGATCGCAGTCGAGCAGTAGCTTCTCTCCTCTTGGACTGGCAAACCTATCACAGGGTTTTCCATGTTTCGCACTGCACAGGTCGAGTTTGCGCAAAGCGTGAAGCCCTACGTCAACAGTTAACATTCTCTCATTGAATGAGAGAACCTGGTTCCAATGGAGAGACCTAAACCACTGAACAGAAATTAAAGTCACATTTGGACCCATCATGATTAGCTAGATCGCAGATTCTGCTATAATGAGTTACCATCTCCCAAACAGCATCAAGCCAAGTCAAATGCATGAACGATGCAAGTCGATTGTGACATGCTGGACATCACCCTGGATAACTCCAACACACAAGTTCCATTCTGTCAACGCTACGACCATGGAGGACAGCCATCGAATGGCGCACTCAGACAGGATGGTCAGACACAAACAGTCTCGTATACACACTGAGGCAACCTTGACGACTCGAAACCATCGCTCGGCTTCGTCGACGCTTGTGTAGAGCAATGCGCAAGGGCCTCCTCGGCCACCATGGGGTCGAGGTGCCACATGGTGATGCCCTTTTCCCTTTTGCAGCCGGCAGAGAACCTTGAGGTGCACTACACAGCGAGAGATGAACCCCCCAGATACACATGGCAATCAACACACACAGACCAGTTGCTGGACATTTCAGACTAGGCGCAGCGGATCACCACTGCTCCATGCCGTGGGGATGTGTGACGGCAATTGTGACGGCAATGGTTCAGTCGACGTCCGCGTGATCGGCGTCGTCGTCCTTGTCGCCCTTGGGCGTGACCTTACGCTTGCCCACGTCCTTCCAGTTGGTCGATAGTACCGTGCCGCCTGACTCCACCTGCGCAGGTGCACATGGAGAAAGAGGGGGGGGGGGGGGGGGGGGGGGGGGGGGGGGGGGGGGGGGAACGGAGAGAGAAGAGAAGGAGAAGGGTAAGCTAAAGCGGAGGAAATTTCCGAAACCATTGTGTAAAAAACAAAAAAGAACAAAAGGGAGTTCAAGAAAAACTGAGGAGATTTCAAGAAAACTTGTTGATGCAGAGGGATCAACAAGTTCTTGTGGTCTGGCGAGATCAGGACCAAAAGAGAGAACCCACGACACTACTCTTCTTTACAATGGTAGCGAACAAATTGTCGTGCTCATGTCTCAGACGTGCTGTGACATAAACAATGGGTCACGCAAACGAAATATTTGCAAGATAGCCACAAGAGCGGAGAGAGTTACAGAAAGGAGAGAGAGTAACAGAAGGGAGAGAGAGACTTGAAAAAAAAGCAAAAATTGCGTGTGCACGAGCACTTGGTCTATGGGACTTGCAAATGACTTACTCATGGCACTCACAAACCACTTCGTTCACAGCAGTCACAAACGACTATGTTAACGAAGTTATTCACAAACGACTATGTTAATAAAAATAACTCATAAACGACTTGTTCATGGTACTCACAAACGACTTGTTCATGGCGCGCCGTGTGTCCTCGTCGGCGCTCTTGTAGATGTCCTGGAACAGTTTGTTCAGCGCCGCGTCGCCCTCCAGCTTCTCCTCCTTCTCCTGCTCGCCCGCTCCGTTTGAGGTTGAAAAAACAAAACAATGGCGGAAGCAGCAGCCAGCAAAAAGACAAGAATGGTGAGGAAGAGCAAGATGAGAAAGAGCAAGATGAGAAGCGGCACAAGTGCTGTTGCCTTGTGGCCCCACAATCTGTCCAGAAAGGAAGGAGAGATTTCTCCATGCCGTAGCCGAAACATTCTCCATGCCGTAGCTGAAACATTCTCCATACCGTAGCTGAAACAATCTCCATGCCGTAGCCGAAACATTCTCCATGCCGTAGCCAAAACATTCTCCATGCCGTAGCCAAAACATTCTCCATGACGTAGCTGATGCAGAGTGAAGTGCATTCAGACAGCCACTCGTGGATGGCGTTGAGTGCCATCCTGCCTCCCTTTCGAGTGTGCGGGGTAACACACCCACTCACACACCCACTCACACACCCACTCACACACCCACTCACACAAAAGCAGTGGCGGCGGTGGTGGTGGTAACAAGCACAGCGTTTTCGTCCTTTGTGCCGCCGAAGCTGCTGACCGAACCCTGCTGCGGCCAGCACTACACCGTGCAGCAGGCCAACACTATACGCCGTGCAGCAGGCCAACACTGTACGCCGTGCAGCAGACCAACACTACACGCCGTGCAGCAGACCAACACTATACGCCGTGCAGCAGACCAACACTATACGCCGTGCAGCAGACCAACACTATACGCCGTGCAGCAGACCAACACAATACGCCGTGCAGCAGACCAACACTATACGCCGTGCAGCAGACGAACACT
>SZWC01017857.1:43450-55542 GCA_023375785.1 Penium margaritaceum | reverse complement strand
TACATTAGCACAGCTTTCTAACAAGCCTAAGTACGCCTCATTTGGCACATGGAGCTGGAAGAACCACTCTGTCAAAGTTCACCTCCTAGCACACTCCTAGCCTAGCGGGATGAGCGGCAGTCACACTCTCACACAAGAGAATTACCATCCCTGCCATGTGCACAACCAATAATCTTGGTGGGGACCTTCCTTGAAGCTCCCTGAAGGTCCTCCTGCCGCCTTTCTACCCTGAAGGCCGCTCCAAACCTCCTTGGCCAATAATTGTGGCCGTCATTGGTGCTAGTAGTGCAGGAGCCATCACTTGAACCGGACCCATCGCCACCAAACCTCGAAAATCCATATCTCCCTCCAACGGACTCCGAATCGAGTTCCGTAAAGTGCTACAGAACCAGCAAAACATCCTCTATTCACTTTTTTGACCTGATAATTTTCATCGAGCAACCCACTTTGGTCACTTTTTTTTGGCACCCCATATTCAACATTCTCCCACTTTGCGAGAGTAAAAATCACACAAGTCCACATTGTCCCCTCAGCTACTGAAAGCGGTGTGCTGCCAGCGGCTTGGTCAGGAAGTCTGCCAGCATCATGCTTGAAGGGCAGAACTTGATCTGCACCACCTTCTTTGCCACGAGTTTGCGGATGAAGTGATATCGCAAGTCAATGTGCTTGGTGCGGGCGTGAAACTCTGCGTTCTTGGTCAGAGCAATGGCGCTCATGTTGTCACTGTAGATTGTAGTTGCTGTGGTTTGCTGCTGTCCAAGGCTTGCTAGGAGCTCACGCAGCCACACGGCTTCCTTTGCTGCTTCAATCAAGGCGATGTACTCAGCTTCGGTGGAGGAGAGGGTGACGCACTCTTGCTTCTTGCTCCTCCAACTGATTGCACCTCCCCTGAATACAAACACGAACCCACTGGTCGACCTCCTAGTGTCCAGGTCACCTCCCCAATCTGTGTCACTGTAGCCGATGAGGATGGGGCTGTTGTTGCCGTTGAAAGTGAGGCAAAGGCTGCTGCTACTGTCGAGGTAGGGCAGCACACGCTTAACCGCCTCCCAATGCGGCATGCCCGGATTCGCGCAAAACTTGCTGAGCACTCCCACTGCCTCGATGATGTTGAGGCGCGTGCCGACTGCAGTGTACATGAGGCTCCCAACTGCTGCTTGGTACGGCACTGCTTCCATGCGGCTGCTCTCTTGCATGCCGCAGGGAGTCTGCATCATGCTGAGCTTCGCTCCCACTTCGAGTGGTGTCGCTGCTTTGCGCGCTCCTGCCATGTTGAAGCGCTTGACGATGTCGCTAACGTACGTGCTCTGCGACAACTCCAAAGTCTGCTGCTGCCCGTCGCGCTTGACTTGAAGGCCAAGGTAGTAACTGAGCTCTCCCATGTCCTTCACGTCAAACCTGGCAGCAAGGGACTATTTCACATCGTCCAAAAGAGACTTTGAGTCAGATGCAATGAGCAGATCATCAACATAGAGCAAGATGATGACCTGGCTTGCCTCTTGCGTGCGTCCATAGACTGCATGGTCAGTTTCACTACGCACAAAGCCAAGGCCAGCTAGCAGCTCATCCATCTTGTGGTACCATGCTCGCGGGGCTTGCTTCAAGCCGTAGAGGGCCTTCACAAGCTTGCACACCAAACCTTCTTTCCCTTCCACGACATACCCCTCCGGCTGCTCCATGTACACATCCTCCTCAAGGTCACCATTCAGAAATACACACGTCACATCCATTTGGTGCACCTCCGAGTCCATAGGAGCAGCAAGAGCGAGGATCGCTCGGATGGATGGGAACTTAGCGACAGGTGCAAATGTCTCATTGTAATTCACACCTTCCGTTTGCGCATACCCCTTTGCAACCAGCCGTGCTTTGTACCTGAGAATCTTACCATCCGCGCCACGCTTGCGTCTAGAGATCCACCGGCATTCGATCACCCGGCTGCCGCGTGGAGCCTCCTCGAGAGTCCAAGTGCCGTTCTTCATGAGCACATCATACTCCTCATCTGCTGCGCCACGCCAATCTGCCGCCTCAGTGCTGTGCATGGCTTCAGCAAATGTGGCTGGGTCATCGGTGACTGTGAGGAAGAGAAGCTCGAGATCGGACGACTCCGTTTGTGGTGGAACGGTGCACAAGTTCACCAGCTCCTCCAGCGGCCTCTGTTTATTTGCGAGGCGCTCGGATCGCCTCAGCAGCTCCCCACTATCCTTTGCACCTTTGTTGAGGCGTGCGGACCGTCGTGGTAACTGCTCTGTGTTGCTGTGCTGCTCCTCCTCATCAGATTCCACTGCCAGCTCCTTCTCCTTCTCAGCTCCCTCCACCTCCTTGTCGTTGCCGCTGTCACCGCCATCTTTCGCACCACCCTCTTCTGCTATCGGTACTTCTCCCACTTCTGGTACAAGTGCGGGAGCAAGCGGAACTGCCGACATAGGGCTCCAAGTCCAGCCCTTCAAGTCCTCTTGAAAGACGACGTCACACTTGCGGATGATCTTGCGAGCAGCAAGGTTGTAGAGGCGGTATCCCATGGTGTCGTAGCCGAGGAGGGCAGCCTTCACCGACTTTGCCTCCAGCTTGTTACGGCTGCCGGTAGGCACGTGCACGAATGCGCCACACCCGAAGACTTTCAGGTGCGTCACTGTTGGCTTGCGTCCTGTCCATGCCTCCTCCGGTGTCATCAGCGGCACGGCGCACGTGGGACTCCGGCTTTTCAGGTACATGGCGGTGTTGACCGCTTCTACCCAGAAGGTTGGTGGGAGCTCCGCGTCTTGGAGTATGCTGCGAACACGCTCCATGAGTGTGCGGTTCACACGTTCAGCCACGCCGTCCAGCTGCGGTGTTCCAGGTGGGGTGACCTCGTGCTTGATCCCGCGACGCTTGAGATAAGTGCGGAAGTCATTGGAGAGGTACTCTCCTTCACCATCGGTGCGAAGCACCTTCAACCGCCTTCCGCTCTCATTCTGTTTAGCAGCAATCCACACCTTGAAAGCATGAAAGCACTCATCCTTTCCAGCCAAGAAGGACACCCACATCTTCCTCGACTTGTCATCAATGAACGTGACAAAGTACAACTTGCCGGACAAGGACTGTGATGGCATGGGACCGCACAAATCAGAGTGAACGAGTGAGAGAAGCTCAGCCGCCCCTTTCCCTTCCACCGTGAAAGGAGTCTGGGCTTTCTTTCCTTCAATGCAGCTCTCACAAGCTGATGCACCTGGCTGCTTCACCCCCTTGAGCTCCAGGCCGCGGACCATCTGCTACATGGAGATGATGGCACCAAAGCCGAGGTGACCGAGCCGGCGGTGCCACATGCCGATGTCGTGTTTTCACTCTCTCGCCGCCAACGCTGAGTCGGCTTCCTTCTCCGATGCCACGTAGAGGCGGTAAAGACCGTCCTCCTTGTTGGCTTTTGTAAGCACACGGCCTGCACGGGCAGAGATGGTGCAGCCACCATTCTGAAAGCAAACCTGCATGCCTTCGGAGATGAGAGATGAGACAGAGAGGAGGTTAGCTGCCAGTCCCAGAACATGGAGCACCCCCTTCACACGACGTTCCACGTGCTTATCCTCAACGGAAGCACAAGACACAATCTCACCCTCCCCAACCGCCATTTACACATGGTTGTCCCCCATGTACACCCGACGAGGCTCGATGACGGTGTAGAGGACGAACCACTCCCGGCGACATGTCATGTGCCGCGTGGCTCCCGAGTCGAAGATCCAGAACAAGACGGTGTTGTCGCAGATGTGCAGGACTCGGATGGTTGTCACGAATCCACTCTCCCAAACTACAGCGTTTGCGGAAGAGTCAGACTGTTTTCCTGCTCCCACTCCAGCAGCAAGGTCCGCCTTCTTCTTCCGGCATTCGCGTGCCCAATGGCTCGGCTTCTTGCAGTAGTGGCAATTCCCCTTCTTCTTCCCTCCTCCGCCATTGCCCTTGGTTGGTGCAGCACCACCCCCATGACCAGAGTTGGTGATGAGAGCGACGTCCAGTCCGCTTCCGCCTTCTTCTCCCTTGCGCCGCTCCTCCTCAAACAGCAGGCTCTCCTCCACATCATTGAGGGAGAGCTTGTCGCCACGCTGGTCTAGGGCAACAATGAGAGGAGTATAGCTACTAGGAAGACCAGAGAGGATGGTTAGGATGAGCACACGTTCATTGACAGGGTCCTCAATCGCAGCAAGCTGGTCAGAGAGAGACTTCACCATGTTGATGTAGTCAATCATGGATCCGGATTCATCCATCTTCACAGTGTGAAAGCTACGACACAGCTGCATATTCATGAGGATTGACTTGGAAGCATAAGTGGACTCAAGCTTTTTCCAAACCTCCTTTGGCGTGAGGATGCCACGGACGAGGAGTTGCTGCCGTTCGGCGAGGTGGAGGTAGATGGTTGCGAGGGCGCGGTCACGCTTCTCGCGATAGGTACGGACCTCGACAGGGGATAGGGAGCTTTCTTGTGGTTCCTTCTCCTTCTCATCCACCTGGCTCTAGAGACCCTTCTCCATCAGCACCATCTTCATGTTGTTGCTTCAGTTAAAGAAGTTCTTGCCTTTGAACTTGGCGATGTTGACTCCGGCCACCACGGAAGCGGATGTCGCCATGGTTGTGCAATGTTCAGCCCACAAACGGCTCTCTCACACAACAGGGTGCAAGGAATGCCTCAAGGATGAGACCAAGCCTTTTTCTAGCTCTGATACCATTGATGGAAACTGGGGCAGACCTCAGGGAGGTGATCAGGCTCACCAAAAGCCGCCTAGGCAGGACCAACTGTTTGTGAGAGGGAGTTGCAGGTTGCACAGATAGAAATTACGGAAGCAAATGTAGGTTTGCAGAGAATGCAAATGTCTGGATTAACTCTTGAGTGAGAAAGTACATCAACACAGCTTTCTAACAAGCCTAAGTACGCCTCATTTGGCACATGGAGCTGGAAGAACCACTCTGTCAAAGTTCACCTCCTAGCACACTCCTAGCCTAGCGGGATGAGCGGCAGTCACACTCTCACACAAGAGAATTATCATCCCTGCCATGTGCACAACCAATAATCTTGGTGGGGACCTTCATTGAAGCTCCCTGAAGGTCCTCCTGCTGCCTTTCTACCCTGAAGGCCGCTCCAAACCTCCTTGGCCAATAATTGTGGCCGTCATTGGTGCTGGTAGTGCAGGAGCCATCACTTGAACCGGACCCATCGCCACCAAACCTTGGAAATCCATGTCTCCCTCAAACGGACTCCGAATCGAGTTCCGTAAAGTTCTACAGAACCAGCAAAACATTCTCTATTCACTTTTGTGACCTGATAATTTTTATCGAGCAACCCACTTTGGTCACTTTTTTTTGGCACCCCATATCCAAGAATTGAAGAGTACATTGTTTTATGTAAACTAAGGGGCCTTAATGAAGAAGTCATGGTTGTGCTACTTTATCATTGCACGAGGCCTGCCTCACAAGTGTTTTTAGTGAATCAAAGATGTTGAAAAGTTACAACAGTTGACAGTTGAATACATTCAATTCACCTGATTGGATTAAAAGACTTCCAAGTAGATCCAACTGGCTACTTCATGCAGTCATTCCAATTCATAAGAAGCCCAGTAAAGCCCTCATCTGGTTGCGAATGGAAAACGAATCTTTGCAATTGTGATGAAACTGCCCAGTTAGTTGTTCATTGAATGCGGTTGATGCAATGGCTCTTCTTGAGTAGGTTGAGTGAAATGTGAATGTCATGCTTCTTGCCGCAGAAGGAAAAGCTACGTTAACTGTGAGCTGCAAGCCCTACAAAGTGAAAGAATCATGCACGGCATGTACTTGACAACTGAAAATGTGGTTTTCCTTCAACGTGTGTGCCATGAAAAACATCTTAAATCAAGAATGCAAGGATGCCATGTTGAGAAAGACTAAAAGCCAAGAGCATGACTGACAACATACACAGGCCCTAACTGTTACTCTGCGAACTCAAGGCTAGATTTAGGAAGAATAGAGTTCTTATTGACTTAATGCCAGATCGTCCTCATATTGATGAAGCGTATTGTGTTACCAAGCATGCAGGGAAATTTATTTTGCTTCTCAGCCTTGGCGATTGAGTCCAGTCCATCCAATGTCAAACCAGGTCTGGACAGAAACCAGCATTTGAGTAGAGTTTTCTAGGACAAGTGAACCCCTTGTTTTGCTCCAAACGTGTGGAAAGAACATTTTCTTGCTTTGCTCCATATCCATGGTGACATTTTTTTTTCCCTTTTCAATCTTTCATGCACTTACAATGTCCACATGAATCCACAGGTCAATCAGAGCCACTTTCACTGCTCCTGCAAGTGCTTGCCTCATTTTCCAGCTCTATAACTTGTTCACAGCAATCGTCCCAAGTTGTGGAAGACCCATGCTCAGAACAGGACGCCGTTGACGCCTCCTCAGCGCACACTTTCTTCATCATCTGGTGAGCCATCACGTCTCCAGTATCCTGCAAGGGGGTGGCATTGCAAGACCCCAGATACAGAGCAAGCGTGGTATAGATTGCATACATTGAAAATGGGTGAAAATTTGAAGATGGACGGTTTCTGATGGGATGTTGGCGGAGGATTAGTGGAAGGTTGGAGTGGTGGAAGATTGGCAGAGGGTTATGGAAGGTTGGTGGAATGTTGTTTGGACATTAGTGGAAAGATGGTGGTAAGTTGGCAGAATGTTGGTGAGAGGTCTTTTGGAAGATTAGTTCTATGATTGTCGAAAGCAGTGGGTGCAATCACATCAGAAGGATTCCAGATGGAAGATGTCTTCTTCCCTCATCATCCTATGAAGAAGAAGAAGAAAAGAGGGGTGGGGGGGTCGGATTGGGGGAAAACTTTCTTGGCACTGACCAATCAAAAACTTAGTCTGAAGCAAATAATGCATGACAATGTGTAGTTTGCTGTTTTTTTTTGTTGTGACCAAAAACCAAAGGATGGAAGTTGAAGGTCACTGAATGTGACACCTGGAAAATGATCACGACTCTCTGAAGACGAGTAGCTAGCATAGGCAATACCTGCCATAGCGTATGAGCTTATGATTGTGTCTTTGGTGTGGCATGCACCAAAAGCTCAAAGTCTGCAGACCTACACATGCAGACAGGACCCACCTGAACAAGAGCTGTGAATCTGCCATTTGGGTTCTTGAGGAGGGAGGCAGGCGTGTCAAACTCTGCCACCTGAAAACACAATGCAACTCCAGAAACTGGGTCAAGTTCACCTTACTCAAGCACCAGAAACTGAGCAGAAACTTAGTACAGAAGAACAGGAGGGTGTGTGTAGTTTTGGCAAGGCCATGTAGTCTAAAGTGATATCCACTGCTGGCGCAGTGGATATCACTCTAGACTTCAATTCCTCTGGCGATGGGGGGTCCCTAATTCAAGTCCCCTGCCAGGAAGACTGGCCTTGTTGTAGGCGGTTACTATTCTTCCACCCTTGGTGCTCAGGATGGCATCGGTCCCCTGGTCTAGTTATTTGATGACAGGATTGGATTGAAAAAAAAAAAACTATCTTGCGGCCATGCAATTTCTTGCGGAAGTGGAGGTGGGGGGTGGAGGGCATACTTTTCCATTGGAGAGGACTAGAATTCGAGAGGCATCGATGACGGTGTTGATACGATGCGCAATGATGAGCATGGTTGCACCACCCATGTAGGTGCGGATTGAGCTCTGCGTTCCAAAAGATTCCGAAACCAGTATGTTTGACACTTCACAATGCACAGGGCGCTGGAGCTAATGCAGTTGTTGCATGGGGCAATACGGAAGGGCTGCTGAATGACAGATGGCATCAAAGGATGCAATGCAAACATGATGTCCGCTTGGGGCTGACATCTGAAGGGGCATTTGGGCGTGATGTGAGCGCATGAAGCGTAAATGAGGAAGTGTGCTGCTATCGCCATGCATGACCATTTACAGCAACAGACGACTGCAGTCTCAAGGATACTCTCTCAAGGCTTCAAACCATCTGACACAAGCCGAAGTATGTCACAGGAAGAAGAACAGACAGGCTTGGAGCTGTCAGCTCTCTGAATTCACTTAAAGCACTCCACTCCCCAAACATACAGAGGAAAGTTGAAGGGCAGCCATACTCTTCACAAGAGTGGCGAGCAGCCATGCACATGTGTGGATGCCTCTTCTGGTGTGCTTGTGGCAAGGCAGCAGCTTTCCATCATCATCTTGACCTCAATTTGCAGTAAGTGCATTTCCTACGTCCACAAACTCTTGTTAAGTGTTGGAGTCCACTGCCCCGGAGCCAGCAAAGAAGAAGAGCGTGCATGCAGGAAAGATGCAGAACGGGCAGATGCAGGTGTAGTAAATGGAAGTAATGTACAAACTGACAAACCGCAGCTCCATGGGCATAGGAAACACAGCTCTGATCAGCTGGTTCACCTGGATGAGTCTGTCAGTCTCAAAGTCCACGCTGCTAGTGGCCTCATCCATGACTAGGATGCGGTTGTGCCGAAGCAAAACCCGTGCCTGCATGAATGAGACATAATGCATGCAGACACACATGTATACATGCACACATGAATGAATCATTGCACACATGCGTTCATGCATGCGTGCATGGACAAAGAAAGTAATCCACATACTTTTGTCATCTGAACACATGCCAATGGCATATCTAGGCACTCACAGGTGCACCCATGCACAGACTTACATGCATGCTCACTCAAGGAAATGCATGTACTCATCCCTGTCTTAGAAAAACGTCATCCACATGCGGACACTTGCACTGAAGAAGATGCGCACATGTGAACAGGATCCAAACGGATGACACAAAACTGCATGGGCCACCAAGCGCAAAAAACGACAAGGAGAAACACCTAATACAACTGTGAGAAAGAAGTCGGCATTGTTCCAACATAAGCAAGCACATGCATCCGGACCCATACATCAGATGGACCACCACATCCTTTTCCTCAGAGGAAGGGCAGGGGTCATGGAAGGTGGAAACTACCTGTGCCACTGCAAAGCCTCCTTCATACCAAAAGCTTCCATTGACGGCTTGTACTGTTCAGCTTCATGCTTTGTCTGGGTCTATCTCTCAGGTACCTGGAGCACTATGAAGCAGATGATCTGCTCCCTGCAGAGGCAAGAAGAAAGGAAACATCTGCGCCTGTCTTCGTGGACCACTACGTGATTTGTGATGAGCTTGCGGCGATGCATTGCAAGCATTTGCTGCGTGTGCTGGTGGAGCCCTCTGGGCTCTTCCAGCAGCCAGAGGGCATGGTGGGGTAACTCAAAGCAGGCCTTGTGCAGGAGGACTCCACTGAGAGTACCACGAGGACTACATCCGCTTTCTTTCTGGTGCAATTCACTGATTTGGATGCACAAGCAACAGATGTGAGAAATTAGGGGAAAGCCCTACAAGCAATGGAGACCCTCAAGGAGAGGGGTCAGGCTGACCAGAAATGGCACTGAAATTTGGGTGGGCATTGTGCACTGTGGATCAATTGTTTTTTGGGTACATCTCTTAATCCACAGGGATAAATGTGCGAGTTGCATGGTGCTTTGTCTGCTGGCTGGTGGCCTTACGCCTGAAGAAGGGGCGAAGGCTAAGAGTGACAGCTGATTGGCTTGGGTGCGTCACTAGAGCCACTTCCAACATGGCGCAACAACTTTCCATTGCAAGGGTCCGCCAGGAGAGTGAAATCACTAGCGTTTCTTGTACCAAGCTTGGGGAGCCAGGCATAGCTCCCGAGGGAGGAGCTACTTCCCTCAAGGGAGAGAGCTCTTGGCTGCTGGGGCCCTTGGCCTGATTTGACCTTTTCTGCAGCAATCCTCTTTGAGGAAGGAGAGTAGGAGGCTGCGCCCTCTGATGCCCTTTGAAATGCCGGACCAGTCACAGGAATTTTCAAACAAACAAAAGACGCACCAGGCATAAGAGTTGTCGTTCCCCCACTGAGAAGTTTGCTCCGTACTCCACCACCTCCGCCTCTAGCTTCTGAGGTAGGTTTGTGATCTGTGAAACATGGTTGAAGGTGGCATTTGATAGCATTGTATTGCATTGAGTTGCACGAATTGGAATGGCATGGCATGGCATGATGTGGCATGGCATGGCATGATTTGGCATTGGAGGCATGGACTGCCAACAATGACACGGGGTAGTGGAGAGACACGGCACATCATGAAGCACAGAGGCTAAACATGCCATTTGGCAGGGGGACCACATGGAATGTGGATCGACTTGCATGATCTTTTGTTTTGTTAAAGAGGGCCTTCATAATGGCACAGGATGTCGGGGATCAAGATGGCAGCAGCACCGAGAATGCCCCAGAGTTAGTGCACCAGCTCGGCCAGCACGTACCACTTGACCTGGACATTGACCTTGGCAAGGATAAGAGGGTGAAATCTGGAGTCCCTGGGAAGAGTGCCGCCAAGATGGGGAGGGGAGGATAGCCCGGGACAAACAGAGGCCTCTCAGAGGCAACAACGGAGAAGGCAACCTTCTGGGGAGCTCAGGAAACCTGGGCTACATGCAGGCTCTTGCCAGAGACAAAAGTCGACAGACACACAGCATGTGCAATGATCTGGGCAGCAGCCATCTGGTCCTTGTTTGATGGTGAGGCTGCTGTTCGGCTGCCATATCCCTATTTTTCTAGCTCACTGTCTGCAGTCATACAGGAAATGTGGTGAGTGTCTGAATGTGTGTGGAAGAATTCAATTTCCTTCAACTTCAGTCACTTAGCTTTGTTCTTCCCTCACCTTTTCCTTGAGGTGTGAATGCTCTAATGCTCCCCACAAGTCTGCGTCAGAGTGTGTGTTAAAAGGGTCAAGGTTAGACCGCACAGTCCCAGAGAAAACAACGGGGTCTTGAGGGATGATCGATAGGCGCGAGCGCAGATCGTGCAGGCCGATGGTGCCAATGTCAAGTCCGTCTATGCAGACACGGCCCTCGGCTGGCTCAACCAATCGGAAGAGACAGAGCATCAGGCTGCTCTTTCCTGATCCTGTTCGTCCGACCACTCCGATGTGCTCTCCACCTGATATGCTGAGTGAGACCTGGATGGAGAAGGGGAGGGAGGGAGAAGGGAAAGCAAAACGAAAGCATAGATCTAATGGAAGACAAAGGGAGGAGGATGGGGGCAGCGGGTATGCACATGGAAGATAGTGAAGGGAGAGGGTGTGTGAGGAGAGAGGTCTCCTGAAAGCCTTGTTGGAGAGGATCGGTAAGCTAGCCGTGGCTTGATTCCTTAAGCTCTCCGTCCTCTGATGCCAAAGCAATGAAGAGATAGCACCAAACAGTGAACTAGGGCTGGTTTCATGGGGAGCAAGTGGAGGAGGGAGACTGGGCAAAAGGTGGTCTGGTGATGGTTGAGTGATGTACAGCAAAAAAAGAAAGAAAAAAAAAAAAAAAAAAAAAAAAAAAAAAAAAAAAAAAAAAAAAGAAGAAAAGAAAAGAAAAGAAAAGAAAAAGAAAAGAGAAAGAAAAGCGGCAAGTGGTTGAATCTAAAATCACACCAGGAACATTTTGGATTAGCTAGTGCAGGACCAGAAACCTGCAGAAGATTTAACCAGTGGATGACGCAAAATACATGGCTGAAAACAGGATGACATGTGCACAATGGTACATACCCATTCATGCACGAAGAGACATATGTGCCTCGTACACACCTGTTTAAGCACGAGTGGCAGATTGGGTCTGTAGCGCATTGACAGGCCTTTCACTTCAATGTCTCCTTTGGCTGGCCAGTTCTCATCTGGCCGATTATTTTCAATCACTCCTGGTGCCTGAGGATATGCTACAGGCAAAGACACGTTGACACTACCACCATGCGTGAGTGATTGGCACCACGTACAGCATAAATAGTAGGTAACGCATACACACATGCATGGTGAGAAGTCTCTTTGCCATGCAACAGTCACATGTGTTCTTGAACATCAAGGACAAAGAACGAGCTTTGAGCTGGTATTGTGAACGATGGTTTTCTTGCACACGAGGTCCTCCTCTCCCTGTGTGCATGATAGAAGTCAAGTGTTCTCTCTCTCTCTCTCTCTCTCTCTCTCTCTCTCTCTCTCTCACACACACACACACACACACACACACACACACACACACACACACACACACACACGCACACACACACACACACACACACACACACACACA
>SZWC01017856.1:38346-54763 GCA_023375785.1 Penium margaritaceum | reverse complement strand
TGTAGCCCGCAACAGCAGCGGCTCTAGCTGCAGTTGCTCGTAATGAGGTGCGAGCTATGAGCAGCGGGCTTGCTGCTCGCGGCCCGTAGCAAGCAGCGGACAGCGAGCAGCAAGCTCGCTGCTTGCTGCTTGTGGCTCGCAGCGAGTACCAAGCTCGCTGTGCAAGAAAAAAAAAAACTGCAAAAAAAACCCCACCCCACAGGTGCTATTGCAGCAGCTGCTGCTGCCATCACGGCCGTTGCAACAGCCACGGCAGCCACAGCAACACGTAGCGGTCCAACAGCAGCAACAGAAGTGGCTACTGCAGCCGCCATCGTAGTAACAGCAGCAGCAGCAACAACAACGTCAGCAATAACAGCAGCAGCAGCAGATGTAGCAGCAAACCGGCAGCAGCAGTAGCAGCAATAACACTAGTAGCAGCTGTAGCTGTAGCAAGTCCAGCTGATCCCCTGTGGCGGACGCAGTAGCGGCTTCAGCAACAGCCACTGCTGATGTCAGCAACCACTCAGTTGATGTCATTGCTGACGTCACTACTGACGTCATCAACAAAAAAAACCCAGCAACCCTGCATATACTCAACAGCACTTGCTGAAGTCAACCATCTTAGGCTGACAACACTACTGAAGTCACTGCTGACGTCAGTAGAACAAAATAAAAAAAACACAAAGGAGGGTAAAACAAAGGGGGCCTAACAACATGGCCACTAGCCCCAGTGGGGAGGGGTCCTCCTCTGGTGGGGGGACCCCTCGTCCCCCTTACCTGAAGCAACTACAATAGCTGCAGCAGGAGCAACAACAGTAGCAGCAGCAGCAACATCAGGAGCAACAGCAGGAGCAACAGTAGTAGCAATAGCAGTAGCAACAGTAGGAGTAGCAGCAGCAGCAACAACAACAAGAGCAGGAGTAGCAACAGCAGCAACAGTAACAGCAGTAGCAGTAGCAGCAGCAACAGTAGCTACAGTAGTAGCAACAACACCTTGCAAACTCTGTCGTCATTCACTCTGACTCAACAGATCCACTCGCCTCTCTACGCAAGCAGCTCGCAATGCTGACACAGCAGCTAACGGCACTGCAAGTGGTACCACCCCTATTGCCGGAGCAGTCGCAGTAGCAGCATCAAGTGTCGCCACCGCCGTAGCAGCATCAACAGCTGTACTAGCACCGTCAGCAGCTGCCACTGCTGGATCTACAGCCGTCCCCTTAGCAACCGCACCAACGTCAGCGAGCGCCGTTTGCTCCGCCAGGATATGCGAGCCCTACGATTTCCTTTGCCATGCAATACCTGGCACAACAACATACCATACGCCAACAACAGAGGGTGACATCAGTCCTAGGCCCCACTTTGGGTGCCGGCCGCAGGCCAAAGGACTTCGAAACCCCACCGCCATCGCTTCAGGTTGGCGACCAGTTCCGAAGCTGGGACCTCAGCTTCCGCATCTGGGCACAGGGCGAGGGCCTATGGCCCTGCTATGTCCTGCCCTTCGACTCCACCCAGGCCGACCAGGTCTACGACGCCGGTCGTGCCGTGCGTACTCTCGTCCCTGTCGCCCCTCCTGCCACACACCTCGCCCTTCAGCCCTTCCTCGGCGACCTCACCACCGAAGCCCTCCCTGACCAAGCAGCAACCTGGCACGTACTCACGTGCCCTCATCGCCTGTCCAGTGATGCTGAGACCAGCCACCTGCTCCGGGAGTTCAACTCCCTTCACATGGGGGAGACCGAGACGGTCACCTCCTACTGGCAGCGCGTAGAGGACCTATTCCACCGCCTCGGAGATGCCGCGTCACCCCCCCTCTCTACGCTCCTGACCATCAAGCGTAGTGTGACCGACTCCTTCTCCGACGTCTTGGTCCACTACTCCTAGGACGTTCTCACCACAATGGTTGCCCAGGGTACTCTTATGCCCTGGGCATACGAGCTTTTCCTTCGCATTGAGGAAGCTCGTTAGGAGTCGCACATCCATCGTACGGAGTCCCTCGCTTCCCCTGTCATCGCCTCTCCTGCCGTCGCTTCAGTGACTGTCGCCGCCCCAGTATCAGCAGCATCTTCCAGCACCCCCTCATCTGGCAAGAAGAAGCAGAAGGGTAAGAAGGGCAAAGGGACTCAGTAGCAAACCAGCGGATCAGGCAGTGCCAACCTTGTCTACCACAACTGTGGCTAGTCAGGACACGGGTGGTAGACGTGTCCGCTCCCGACTGACGAGGCTCGTGTCATTGCCACCATGCGTCGCCAGCGTGAACGCCGCCTCGCCACCAGCGCCATGACCGTCGCAGCTCTTGTCACATCCGTGCCACTCGTGATGGCCTCACCTCAGCTTCCTCCACAGCCATCCGCACCCGCCGCTCCGTCCCCGGCTCCTTCCTTTCCCTTCCCGGACTCTGGCACCATTACACCACAGTCGGTCTACTCCGTCAGATCCTCCGCCCGCGAGCGCTAGCTGTTGCAGTTCATCGCCTTCTAGCTCGGCTTTCATCGTCCTCCTCCCCAGGGAAGTGTGAGTTGTGTAGTCGCTAGTCCCTCCCCGCCTTGCATGACATAGATGGTGCTACGATTATGTCCTGTATCTCTGTCCATCTCATCCTCTGTTATGCCCTCTTCTCCCGCTCCTCTTCTTGACGATGTCGCCTGGCTAGATGACTGGCACTCGCGGTTTGCACCTACGTCCACTTTGTCAGCGTCGTTCGCCCATTGCCATGTGACTGTCAGCGACCTGGCCTCACCGGTCCAGGACCCGTCAGAGACCTAGATCATCGACTCCAGGGTCACGCATCACATGACGGCCTCGCACGAGGCCTTCAGTGTTCTTGGTCACGTCACCGATGTCACCGGGGTTCGGAAGGAATCCGGTCTTGCCCGTTTGTGGTGTCGGCGCCGTTCGTTTCCGTGGTCCAACGGGTGATGTCTTCTTGGCTGATGTTCTCTTCATCCTTGGCCTTGAGCTCAGCGTCGTGTCTATCACCTCCCTTGATCACATGAGCATGGATGTTCTGCATTCACGTGGGGTGGGCACTGTGTCGTTGCGTCAGTCAAGTCGTGTTGTTCTGCATGCCACTGCCCACGGCAACGGGTGGCCTTTACCACGCCTGTCTGCTCCCACTTGTCTCCTCTTTGTTGTTTGACACTGGCCACGTGTTTGTCACCAGCACATTATCTCTGCAGCACACGAGTCTCCTACATCGCCGCCTCTGTCACGTCCACTCTACCGCTGTTGATAGCATGCTTTGCACACAACTAGCCACGGGTCTTGACTTAGCCTCCTTTCCTCTGTCGTGTCCCACTGAGTGCATCGATTGCGCTCAAGGCAAGATGCACCGTTCTACCTATCCCCTCTCTGCCTCTCGAGCATTCGTCCCGCTCGACCTCGTTCACTCTGATGTCATGGGTCCTCTATTGACAGAGTCCGTCGGCGAGCACCGTCGTTACGTTCTGACCCTTACGGACGAGTGCTCTCGCTATCTCTAGGTCATCTGCCTGCAGAAAAAAAGTGACGTTGCTCCCACCATTTGGGACTGGCGTTTCCGCGCTGAACGCGAGTGTGGTCGCTCCCTTTGCCGCTTCCGCTCTGAACGTGGGGGTGAGTTTCTGGGGGAGACCACTCCTTTCCTTGCCTCCTGTGGTATCCATCATGAGACATCGGCGCCTTATACGCCAGCCCAGAACGACGTCTCTGAGCGGTGGGACCGCACCATGGCCAACGCCATCTGCACCATGCGTGTCGAATCCGGCATCTCTGACAGCTTCTACTTCGAGGCCATGACCTACATGACGTGGGTCTGGAACTGGATTCCCCATAGACACATTCTTCGTTAGTCCACCCCATACCAGCACTGGTGTGGAGAACGCACCGATCTACGTCCGGCTCGTGTCTGGGGCTGCGTAGCCATTGTGTGGTTGCCTGCCCCGCACCAGGATGACAAGCTCGAGCCTCGCGGTCGCCCGTGCACCTTCCTCGGTGTCTCCCGTCAGCCGAAGGCCTGTCGTTTTTGGGATCCCATTCAACGCTACATCGTCGAGTCCCGCGATGTCCTCTTCTTTGAGGACCTGTTTCCCCGCGACCTCGTTCGCTCCGGCGCGTCGATGTTCTTCCCGTCGCATGGGAGAGTGATGGGTCTGTCCTCCGTCTTACCGCGTCCGGGCGTTCCATCGTCTGCGCCTGTGGGCCTACCTTCACCGGCTGCCCCGTCCGTATCAGCCAGCCCCTCAGGACCGGCTTCCTTGTCTGTGTCTGCCAGTCCCTCAGAGCCGGCTGTCCCGTCCGTGTCCGCCAGCCCCTCAGGACAGGCTTCCCCGTCTGTGCCCGCCAGCCCCTCACGGCCGGCTGCCCCGTTTGTGTCCACCAGCCTCGCAGGGCCGGCTTCCCCATACGTGCCTGCCAGCCCCTCCGGGCCGGCTGCCCCGTCCGTGTCCGCCAGCCCCTCAGGGCCGGCTACCCCGTCTGTGTCTGCTAGCCCCTCAGGGCCGGCTGCCCCGTCCGTGTCCACCTGCCCCTCAGGACCGGTTGTCCCGTCCGAGTCTGCCAGCCCCTCAGGATCGGCTGTCCCGCCTGTGCCTGCCAGCCCCTCAAGGCTAGCTGCCCCATCTACGTCTGTCGGACCCTCAGGGCCGGCTAACCCGTTCATATCGGCACGCTACACACGTGGTCCGGGCGGGAGCCTCAGACCCAGGCCGCCAGTTGGCAGTCAGGCCACCTCCGCACGTCCTCTCACCCCATGACCCCCTGTCATTTCACGAGGATCCTCACCTCATGTCAGATGTGGGAAAGACACGGATCCACTCCCACGGAGACGTGGATCCACTCCCATGGTCGTGAGTGGGGACCTCGGCACCAAGGCACTCGGTTTGGCCACACTATCAGTCATCGCCTACCTACATCCAGGGTTAGCTCTGGGCTATGCCCTGATCCATCAGGAACACCGGTATGTTGTTACGGCTGCACTCAAGCAGATGCCACCAGGGGCACGGGACGTGCATGCCCTCGTTGTCCGCCCCACTGAGCGACCAGAGGATCCAGCCACCCCGCGTGAGGCTCCAGTGTCTCCCTAGGCCGATCACTGGGAAGCTGCATCTGCCGACGAGCTAGCTGCCATTTGGTAACATCACGTCTACGAGCTTGTCGACCTTCCCCTGGGCCGCAAGGCCATCAGCGCCAAGTAGGTTCTCCGACGGAAGTGGAAGCCAGACGGGTCTCTGGACAAGTACAGGGCCCGTCTCACGGCCAAGGGGTTTGCTCAGGTCCCTGGGATCGACTATGACCAGATCTTCGCCCCAGTCGGTCGGATCTCCACTAGCCGAGCGTTGTTCAGCCTGGTTGCCTAGCATGGGTGCGAATTGCATCAGATGGATGTGAGCAACGCCTTCCTCCATGGCTCACTTGAGGGCGAGGAGCTCTACATGATACAGCCTCCAGGCTTTGATGATGGCTCTGGCAAGGTCTGGAGGCTACGGAAGGCCCTCTATGGCTTGACGCAGTCACCGCACTGCTGGAACCAGGAGATCAGCCGTATGCTTCTTAGCGACGGCCTCCTTCGCATCTCTGCCGATCCCGCGCTATTCATCAGCCTGCAAGGTTAGGCACTCATCGTAATCTTGGTCTATGTCAACGACCTGCTCATCGCATCACCGGATGCAGTTGCCATCCAGCGGGTCAAGGACCTGCTGCAGGCTGCCTACCAGATGAAGGACCTCGGGCCAGCGCGAATCTTTCTGGGCATGCAGCTTGAGCATGATCGCTCCGCGGGTATGCTGCATGTCCATCAGCGTACCTATGTCCATACCCTGTCTAGGCGCTTTGCTGAGGACCTACCCCTCGTGCCAAGAGCATCCTCACCCATGTCACCCGACGGTCAAGCAATGCTCAAGAGCTCTGATCCAGCCGTGGCGGGGGAGCCGGTAGACGTGACCGCGTATTTGCGCGTCATTGGGTCACTGATGTTCATGGCGACGACGACGCGTCCAGACATCGCGTTCACCGTCACCCTCCTGGCTCAGTTCTCTAACGAACCGCATCACCTCCACCTCGAGGCCGCGATCCGAGGTTTTTCCACGTCTCTCATTGTGCTCTATTGTGTCCTCCCAGCTTGTGTACATCGGCATGCAGATGACTGATGGCGAGACTTCACGCATTTGGAGTGTCGTCATGTGGCGCCGACACACGCTAAGGCCTACATGCAGTTCGTAGGAGCCTCCTCCCTGCGTCAACGTGCTCAGCTCCATCGACAGGCCTCCTTGGCAGTCGAGCCAACGGCGGTCATTGCCACCGCAGAGGCTGTCTGCCTGCATAAAGCACTGGATCTGACTGTGCTATTGCGTCTGCAGCGTCATGCTCTGCCTACGGTCCATGTTTCATGTTGCGTGGCACTGTTTGGCACAATGGACCACCGTAGGCACTGCCTGGGTTCGGGCGATCATAACTCTTCGCTACTACTTTTCTAGTTGTTTCTGGCCGCACGATTATGTTCGCTATGTCGGTATTATGGTATGGTCCAGTTTTCAGGCAAAACAGACGACGCCCGGGTTTTGGGCTGTCGGCCGTTTGGCAGGGCTAACTGAGAAAACCCTGCCTGCCAGAAAATAGGTCTAGGTCTATTTTCTAATTGGCTGGTTAGCTGAGTAACAAGCTCTACATAGCTGGGGGGAGCTAGTGTTGTGATTTGTGACGTTCCTATCGACCTGTACAGTTTACTGTGACCACTCGGCCGTGTCCATACTCGTGCAGATCCCTGATGCGGACCCTAGTGGTACAGGTGTGTCGTCTAGTGGTGGACTACCCGTTTTGAGCTGACTTACGACTGTTCCAGAGCTCTGGACGCTGCCCGGACCTCCTATAGTTTTTCTGTAGCACGCAGGAGTTTTTCGGTGGATGTGCCCGATTTTCATGTTTTTGCATTGTGTGTCCACCGTTTGATGCCGGATGTATACATGTGACCAGTCGTAGCATCTGGCTTGTGATCATGTACGTCTAGGTTCAGACAGCATATCATTCTGACATGTGTGCGCAGAGTTACGGCCAAAACAATGGTTTTGGGCCGGTTTTAGGATAGATCTTGCACTGCCGCGTGCAACACCCGCCATGCGCCGCGGCAGGTACTTATGCCATGGACGTGTCATTTGTCATTTCTCTCTATAAATGCTATTGAAGCATTCTGACACTTTGCCTTGTATCTCCTAGCCAGGCCCTTGCCGTTGCGTGTAGGACCTGTGGCTGTCGTCACCGTCTGACTAGGCACAGACGCTAAATCGACGGCTGTGTCGCTAGGAAGCTTCCATGCATCTTCTCATGGTATCGCAACGGTGAGACACTTCTCGCCGAGCTGTGCAGCAGTGACGTAGCAGAGCATCAGCAGTGAGCATCATAGGTGTTGCCGATCCACAAGGACCTGCCGACGACACCCGACTGCCGGTGTCGTCACCCACGTGAGAGCGCTTCAGCAGTAGCCGCCAGCAGCAGTAGGTGACATCCGCATCAGGCCGCAGCCACCAGCAGCTGCTGGCATTGGCGTCAGCAGCGGCAACAGCAGGCCACATCCGCGGCAGGTGGTGGCTAGCAGTAGCAGCAACAGCCCGCGACAACAGCAGCACGCAGCAGCGGCAGCACACAGCAGGAGCAGCGCGGAGCAGCGCTGCATAGCGGCAGCAGCAACGGCGGGCAGCAGCAGCGTGCAACAGTAGTAGCATTGAGCGGCAGCAGCAGCATACAGCAGCAGCAGCAGCAGCAGCGTTGCAGAGTTATACCGCAGTAGCAGCGCACAGTGGCAATAGTGCATAGCAGCAGCTACGCGCAGTAGCTGCAGCAGCAGCGTGCGGCTACGCCGCAGCACAGCAACAGCGCAGGTGCTGCCACAGCTGCACAAGCAGCTGTGCGGCTGCTGCTGCAAGTGCCGGCGCAACAGCAACTGCAGCCGAGCGGAAGCTGCTACGGAGCTTCCGTGCAGCTTCCGCGCGGCTACTGCGGAGCAGCCGCCCCCTGCGCATTGGGGCAACAACCACGAGGGTTGTCGCAAAAAAGGGGGAGCTGACATCAGCATTTTTCTTGCTGATGTCATCAGGTCATGCTGACGTCAGCAACCACTTGCTGACGTCAGCATAACACTTAGTCAAATTTTTGGTCGGAGAGTCAAACGTTGCCAGCGTTTCAAATCCTTGAGAAATGCTGACATTTTTTCAATTTGACCAAGTTCATATCTCGGCCTATAATGAGTGGTGACATGGCTCCATCCAGTGATGAGGGAGAGAGGATACTCGATCCCTCTTCTTCCTCCTCAGGGGTCATGAGCCCACGCTTGTAGGCTATTGAGGACCTGCAGAGCCAGTAGGACGAGATGCGTCGCCTACAGCGGGAGCAGACTGACGCCATCCATACACTCACTGAGCTTCTTCATGCTCAGTCCACACTCCCACGGCAGGCCTCCGAGGGAGCTGCCGGTGTCACTCTCTACACAGTAGTCAGTCCCAGCACCGGAGACAGGAGCTGGTTCCAACCCGCCACCTCTTGATCCTTGGGATGAGGATCCAGACATGCCAAGCATGGAGGGTGACTCCCCCAAGCGTGAGATTCGTGTGCTTCAGGAGCGTCTCCACCATCTCCAGACGAGCTCTCGACCCCCACACACATCTCGCTTTCCCGAGATTCGGTCCTCGCCTGACCTCCACCCTAGCGACTTCCCCCTCCCAGGTGTCTTCCCCATCCCTCGCCCTTCTCAGCCTGTGGTTGCTCTCCCCACAGAGCGGCAACCCAAGGACTTTGAGACACCACCTCCACGATATGCTAGCGAGGACGGCTTTGACTGCTGGGAGATCCTTTTCCAGGTTTGGGCCACTTCCGAGAGAGTGTGGCCCTACTACCACAGCCCGTTTCAGACTATGGACCAAGCAGAGGAGCTGACAACAGCTAGGGCAATGCGTAGACTCCTTTACGCCATGCCATGCGAGACCGTCGTTGACTTTCGCTCATTCCTTAGCAAGGCCGGCACAGGCACCGGCGCCGATGCACGCGGGGACTGGGACCTGGCATTATCCCTGCTTGCTACAGAGACGCACACCACCTGTGTCGCTCACATTCGTGCCTTTCACTCCCTTTGTCAAGGGCCTGCCGAGCCTGCAGCCGACAACTGGCGACGTGTCATGTGCATGTACACGCGCCTTGGGACCTCACGAGGTACACAGCTATGTGTGCTCCACATGATCATGCTCGGAATTCGCCTTGAGCACACAGACATCTTCACGAGGTACAGCGACGCTGTGCTTGAGCCTTTTTCGGCCTCACTATAGCTTCTTCCTTGGACGCACCAGCTCTTCCTCCAGGTGACTTCCGCCCGTGAGGCAGCCGTGGCTCATCAGGAGACTCCCCTTGCTGCAGCAGATGTCGCATCACCACTGATATCCATCCTGCAGTCCCCTTCTCCATCCTCCGTCACGTCTTCATCTTCTTCTTCCTCTTCCACCCCGCTTACGTCTACTCAGACACAGGATGGCGTGACAGCAGCACAGGGGAAGAAGAAAAAGGGAAAGTGCGGCTCGGGTCAGCAGCAGTCATAACAGAAAATGTCATCTGGTAGTAGCAGTGGACGCTCTGTTCACTGCTACAACTGTGGAGGCGCCCATGCCTACACCGAGTGCCAGCAGCCGCTCGATTGGGCCCGAATTACTCACAGGCTTTAGGCTGCACACGCACTCCGTTCCACATCCAGCAGCACATCCTCCGGGCACGCGGCGACCACGACTACAGCGGTTCCCGCTTCACCACCGGCGAGCAGCAGCAATCCGGACCCACGTGACCACACCATCGCTGAGCTCCGACACCTTCTGGCGCTTCGCTTTCAGGGAGGTGCGAGTGTGTTGTCACAACCATGTGGTTCACAGACTGTCTGTTCGTCTGTTCTTGTGGCTCGGGATGATTCGTGTGGGGGGGCACAGTCGGCATGTGATGATGCTGGGCCTGACTGTACTGATTCGATTCATGAGTCTCACCTTTGTGTCCTTCGTCGTTCCTCCCCACCCACTGCCCAGCGTCCTTCTGATGCCAAGTGTTCCATTGCCCGTTGTACAGTGACCTCCTCCAGTCGTGATTCCGGTGGTACTTGGATCATCGATTCCGGTGCCACTCACCACATGACCTGTCGTCGTAGTGACTTCATTATTCTCGGCCCTGTCACGTCTGTTTGTTCCGATTGCACACGCTCTGGTGACTCCTTGCCAGTCCAGGGTGTTGGGGTCGTGTGTTTCGATGGTCCGTGTGGCCCCCTGTATCTTTCCAAGGTGCTGTTTGTGCCCGAACTTGAGCTTAGTTTGCTTTCTGTATGTGCTTGCACACTGATGGGACTCTCTGTGGAGCACACTCATGGGACTCTCTGTGGAGCACACTACAGACTCCGTGACTGTGACTACTATTGACACTCATAGCGTCGTTCTGTGTGCCTCTGTTTTGGATGACTTGTATCGTGTCCTCCGGACTTCTCCTCGCTCCCCTTCCCCTTCAGCTCGTGTTTTTGTCACTAGCGTTCTGTCTCCTGAGCACCAGCAATTGCGTCATCGCCGTCTGTATCTTGTAGGCGCCGACACTGTGTCAAAGCTCATTCGGACACAACCCATCCTCGATCTTGACGCGGCTTCTTTCGAGAAGCCGCCCAAGACCGATTGTCTCTTCTGCGCTCACGGTAAGATCCATCATTGCACTTATCCTGACTCCCGTTCTCGCGTACTTCTCCCTCTCGAGTTAGTCCAATCGGAACTTTTTCGTCTTCTTCCCGTTGAGTCTCTGTTCGATCGGGATCGATACGTCCTGACCCTGACTGATGACTTCACCCGGATGCGGCGGTGAGTTTCTTGGCGAGATGGATGGCTTCTTTGCCGAGCACGGGATTTTTCACCATGTCTCTGCTCCTATCACTCCCTAGTAGAATGGTGTTTTTGAGCGCTGGAACCGCACCATGAAGGATGCGTTCCACGCTATGCGGTCTAAGTGCGGTCTCCCGGAATCCTTCATTTTTGAAGGATTCGCCTACATGACTTGAGTCTGGAACCGCCTCCTACACGAACCTCTTCCGGACCATGTCACACCATATGAGCTCTGGTTCGGCCACCGTGCTGATCTACACCTCGCTCGCGTCTGGGGATCCTTGGCTTCGGTGTGGTACACCAAGGACCAGCAGCGGTCCAAGGTCTCACCGCGAAGGCCTGGCATTTTTGGGATCCCATTTGTCGTCACATCGTTGAGTCACGCGACGCGCTCTTCTTCGAGTCCCTCACCTACCGTGATCTGACATCAATCACCTCACTATCCGCCACGCATGTTCCTACATGTGAGGGTTCTTGACAGATGGGGGAGTTTGCGCCTGCGAGCACCTCTCGCCAGGTTGATGTGTTCGTTCAAGCTCCCTTCACTTCTAGGTCTCCGGCTCTTGATGACCCAGCGATCATTGTTGTCAGCCTAGAGACCTCTCCAGCACAACTGGCTTCTACCCTTTTACCTTCGCACCCAACAAGTACCCATGATCTTGTACCCGTGCGTGTTCCTGCGACCGTACCTGTGTCCGCCGGTACTCCTGCCTCTATGCGTGGTCCTGTCTCACCTGCTCCCACTGTCACACCCAGTCCCATGTCACCCACACACGCTTCTCCTCGCACGCCATCACTAGCTCCCTTGCCTCAACCTTCAGCAGCTGAGGTCGTGCCTGTCCCTGAGCCTGAGGTGCACCCCTCGAGCCCAGGTTACTCCCGTGAACCTGGCGGTCGTCTACGACCATTGGACTCCGGAGCCCAGCGAGCGTCAGGTCCCGCACCAAGGCGCTCCACTCATAGCATCGCGAGTGGTGATCCCGGCACAAAGGCCCTAGGCCTGAGTGTCCGCACTAAGAACACATAGGTACATCCAGCGTGTCCCGTAGGGCACGATCTCATCACTTGCGAGTTTCATATCGCTTGTGATGCAGCAGCTCATCTTGTGTTCGTCAGACCTACCACTGAGGCGTATGCTCTTGCCACGCAAAGCTCTCCCTCTATGGCGCCTGACCCGGGCACACTGAGGAAAGCTCTCTTATCACAGGATACTGACGCCTGGCGTGTTGCCTGCGAGGATGAGCTTCGCGCCATCCAAGAGCACGGCGTTAACGAGCTAGTCGACCTAACCCCTGCGAGGAAGGCTATTCAGGTCAAGTGGGTCCTTCGCAAGAAAGTGAAGCTGGATGGCTCACTGGAACGCCACAAGGCCCGCTTGGTCGTCAAGGGGTACTCTCAGATCGAGGGCATCGATTACAGTGACACCTTTGTCCCTATCGGCCGCATGACCTCGGCTCGAGCTCTGTTCGGTGTAGTGGCTCAGCATGATTGGGAACTGTACCAGATGGATGTGAACAATATGTTCCTCCATGGCTCTCTGGATGAGGAGATTTACGTGGCTCAACCACCTGGCTTTGAGGACGGTGACAAGGTCTGGCATTTCCGCAAGTCCTTGTACGGCCTCAAGCCGTCTCCTTGGTGTTGGAGCCGAGAGATCATTAGCACCCTGACTCGTGCGGGATATGTACAGAGCGAGGCAGATCCCTCTCTCTTCATCCGACAGACGCCTGAGCGGTTCACCACCATCCTGGTCTATGTTGATGACCTTTTGATCGCTTATCCTTCACTGAAGGCCGTGAAGGAGGCCAAGGTTGTCCTCCAGACTGCCTACAGGATGAAGGACCTTGGTCCTACAGCGGTGTTTCTTGGCATGGAGATCGTGCGAGACCGGAGACGTCGGACTCTACTACTGCATCAGGCCCCATATGTATGAGTTGCAGGGGAGCACTTTAGCGACCTCCTTGGCGCAGTGCCACTGCTTCCACACCTCTCACGTCTGAGGGGCAGGATGCCCTAAAGGTGGACGATCCCACACAGCTAAGGGAGACAGTGGATGTGACCTTGTACCTTCGTCTCATTGGGTCTCTAATGTACCTGGCCACTACCACACGTCCTGATATCGCCTTTGCCGTCAACCTCCTTGCCCAGTTTTCGTAGGCTCCACGCGCCAGAGCCCTTCACGCGGCTGTGCGAGTGGTGCGGTATGTGGTCTCCACACCGTACTTCGGACTCTGCTTTCGCCGGCAGAGTTTGGTGGTCCTTGACGGCTACATTGATAGCGACTAGTCCTGGAACCCAGATGGACGCAGTCGCATCGGTTACGTGTTCCTGCTCGGTGGTACCGTTGTGTCCTGGCACAGTAGGAAGCAGGGCTGCATCGCACGTAGCTCATCGGAGGTAGAGTATGTTGCTCTGGGTACAGGGGCTGCTCAGGCGGTATGGCTGCAGCGCCTGTTCCTTGAACTGGGTCAGTCAATACCCGCCATTGTGCTTCGTTGCGACAACCAGAGTGCTCTTGCCATTGCAGAGAACTTTGGTGTCTTTCACGCTCGCAAGAAGCACATTGCGGTTGAGCATCACTTTGTGCGTGATTTGGTGGAGCGACACGTGATCTCCGTCATATGGGTTGGCACTGACATGGAGCGTGCTGACTTCTTGACGAAGGCACTACCTCGCGGAAAGTTCCTGGTGGCCGTTTCGGTTGGGCTTCGCCCCTTACCTGAGTGGTTGAGTGTGGAGTGTGGCTGTGTCCGTGTAACATCCGTCTTTGCACTTGTTGTTGTACTTGTCTCAGTGCTGCACGTGTATGGACATGCGTACCATCGGGTCATGGGGGAGTGTTGTGATTTGTGACGTTCCTGTCGACCAGTACACTTTACTGTGACCACTCGGCCGTGTCCATACTTGCGCAGATCCCTGATGCGGACCCTGGTGGTACCGGTGCGTCGTCTGGTGGTGGACTACCAGTTTTGAGCTGACCGAAGACCGTTCCAGAGCTCTGGACGCTGCCCGGGACCTCCTGCAGTTTTTTTGCAGCACGCAGGAGTTTTTCGGTGGACTGGCCATGGGCCCCATTTGCATGTTTTTGCATTGTGTCCACCGTTTGATGTTGGATGTATGCATGTGACCAGTCGTAGCGTCCGGCTTGTGATCTTGCACGTCTAGGTTCAGACGGCATAGCGTTTTGACATGTCTTCACAGAGTTACGGCCAAAACAGTGGTTTTGGGCCGGTTTTAGGACAGATCTTGCACTGCTGCGCGCGACACCCGCTGTGCGCCGCGGCAGGTACTTATGCCATGGACCTGTCATTTGTCATTTCTCTCTGCAAATGCTATTGAAGCATTCTGACACTTTGCCTTGTGTCTCCTAGCCAGGCCCTTACCGTTGCATGCACGACCTATGACTGTCGTCACCGTCTGACTAGGCACTGACGCCTAATCGACGACTGTGTCACTAGGAAGCTTCCACGCATCTTCTTAGCTAGAACTTGGAGGGGTCTCCCATTGTTGTTCATCCTTCACTCCTAACCAGTTACTTCCAGTTTTCAACTGCTTTCTGGCGCTAACACTGGCGCTCGCATTTTTTAGTAACAAACCCAGAGCATCCAGACTTAGCCTCTAGAGCAGCGGACTAAGGGGTAAACAGACTAAGCTACGAGCGTGGAAGCCAGCACGCTAGATCAACAACGCTGTTGCCCCAACCTGCTGCTTAGTGTTTCCAGCTACCATATCCAAGGCGGTCGCCACCCGGCAGGGCGCTGGCGACGCTGACGCCAGCCATGGTGCCGATTGCCACAATAGTACAAGGCAAAGCTGGTAGACGCCCGAGTCCTGTGCCACGGTTGCAACTGCCAACATGGACTCGGAGCCTGCCACGCACGCAGAGCTGGCACCAACCAGAGAGAGATGACAACTAATAAGCATACAACATAAATAGTTGTCGCGGTGCACAACGGGTGACGCACACGACAGTGTCAGTTTGTCCTAAAACCAGCCCAAAACCATTGCTTTGGCCATAAACCTGCGCACAGGTATCCAACCGCATCACCGCCTGAACCTAGAGATACAAAATCTCAAGCCGGATGCTACGACTGGTCACAAGTACAAGTCCGACACCAATCGGTGGACAGGCAATGCAAAAAATGCAAGTCGGGCTCAAGAGCCAGTCCACCGAGAAAACTCTAGCGTCCATGGAGAAACCTCAGAGGACCACGGCAAGCACCCGGGATGTCATGGCAACCATCTGGCAACTGCTAGTGTATGGAACCACCACTCGTCGGTGCTCTGACGCCAGCTACATTTGCATCAGGCAACATGTCGCCGTGCTCTCCATAGTGCTACTCCATACCACCAGTACCAGGATAATCACCACGATCGTCGCTCGTGACGGATGGAAGCCACACAAATCAAGAGATCTTCTGCAAGGCTAGAATCGGGCAGAGGGCGTAAATCGGGAGACTTGACAAGGAAGCTCGAGTGGCCCCTCCAACTTCTTCACTGGACCTCCTTTAACTTTAGCCATGATGCGTACAATGACTTCTCCTTGAATCTCTTTACTTTTTGGCAAATGGGCCCACAATATCTGTTACACCCTATTTCATTCCAAGCACTCCGCACAACCAACCAACTTCGCCATAGATTGGGAGCACGGGAGAAAGTTGTCCCATGCAACGTCCATTACATTTAGATGCAAACTGTGGCGACACACGCAATGTGATGCCATATGTGACCAGTGCTAGTCTTCGGTCAAATATGTTCAAAGGCTGTCGTGTTTGCCCAAGACACTCACAACGAAAGGGAAAACCTTGGTTCTATGACCTTGGTATGGTCGTGTGCTGTGGTCATAGGCAGGCAGCTGACGCACCACGCCAGGCACACACCAAATCAAACCCTGTATGCGAGCGCATCATGAGGCCAGTGCTTCCACGAGGAGTTTTCCAAGGATGTGCAACAGCAACTCCCTCCAATAGGAAATCCTGGCTTTGCCTTTATCAACCCAGCAAGCTTTCCACAGCAAAGTCCAATCACCGCAGGGCTCAGACTATTCTGTCGACGCCAGCTTCACAGCGCCTGGAATAAACACCCCACCACCAACACGCCGCACCACACCACACCACGTCGCACCCGCACGTGCAAGAAAGGAGAAGCAGGGGCAGCAGGCCTGAAGCTTCCCCCATTGGTTCCACGCAGCCTCAGCAGCGGCAGCAGGGCTTGCTCCAACCCTGCTCAGGGACGTGCCAGAAGGCTGGAGCCCGAGTTGTCAAGTGGCGTTGGCGTTGGCCCCACACCCTCGCATCCCTGCGATTTTGACTCCCATCGCTTCCAAACACCGCGTGCCTCCAAACCGCAAAGCAAACGAAGCGACGCGAAGCAGGTCGACCCCTTCTCACTATCATCCCCCAACCCCTCCTTCCTGTCCCCTCGCTCATTTCCATCCCTCCACCCCCTTCTTCACCTTTCCCTTCCACCGCCGCCAGTGGCCCTTTGGGCTGCCTCGTGGGAGCAGCTGGGCACGTGTGCAGTGAGTCGAGAGATGACGCATGGCGATGCTGTGCAGGCGATCACTAGTCATTAGTCACTAGTCC